>JAEQML010067505.1:0-19027 GCA_016904865.1 Pissodes strobi
AGTGCAAAAATTCTGTTTCGGTATTGTGGATAAAGCTCAGTTTTAGTAAATGTGTTGTATTTAATCATAAAATGCACAGAAAAAGTTACAGTCCTTTAAATGGTCAAATATTATTGCAGGTAGCATCCTCTATATCGGCTACAGCAAAATAGATATCAGATTATTTTGTCTCGTCCTTGAAAACTCCCTATACCCATTTTGATGGCTATATAATATGCAGTTGAGAAAATATCAAATAAAATCCAAATCAAATTTTAACTTCGACACCCGTAATATTTCGACGACAGAAATTCACTATTAGCTCTATGTGCTATTACTTTTGGACTACTCTGTATAGAGATTAAACACTAAAATACATTTATTTCCAGAATATACATTTTTGAAATCGGAAAATACGCGCTTTAGAAGTTTATGCCTTTTTATGTTGATGCCGTTTCTAGTTAAACACTAAAACAGAATACGCAGGTATTGTTCTTACAATAAAAATATGTGTGTTCTAAAATATACAGAAAGATATATATATATATTTAAAACATCGATCATTTTTGCATCTCTGAGTAGGTACCCAGAAAAAGAGTTCATAAGGCTATATTTTTATGTGCTTTAAGTTAGCTCAAAGTCTATACAGAAAAGTAAGGATGCGTATAAGTATCTACGTTATATAAAATAAACCGATTTTAGACAATTACGCCGATATACGAAGCAGTAATGATTGTCTTTAATCTACTACGGTGCACAACCGGAATAAACAGTATTTAAATGAATATAACGGTTCATTAGCTAGTAAATTATAATTATTTACTTTCTTTGGTACTTATAACTATAAAAATTATACTGTAGTAACATGCCTATTTCGTGCAAATAATGTAATAATTATTATCTATTATATGTAGGTCGTTTAAACCAGCTATTTATAAATGTAAGCTTCTCGACCTATGATATGTTTGTTTTTAGATTATTTTATTGCCTTGCCTGTAAAAGGTGATTCACACTTAATTCACGCAATTATTTTGTTTTCAATCTCATTTAAAAATGAGATTACTGGTGATCAGATATTGCACTTAAATCAAACAATAATACGAACACGTGGAAATGGTGGCAGAAGTAAAAGCATCAGCAAGATGATAGAGGACGAAATACTGGGAAAAATAATAGTATCAGTTAATGAAAAACTAGGAACTGAAAGACGTAGAACAAACTAACAATCCGACCACACAAACGAAATTGCTAGGAAGCAATAATTATAATAGATATAATAATAATTAAGTGGTACAGACAATGTAAGATAAAGAAAGAACGGATGACTCCGATGGCAGAATGTCGTAAACATAAGACCAAGAATAGCACAAAATATCAGGAAATCAATTGGACAATCAGAAAAAAGGCAAGAAGCGAATGAAAGCTGCATGTCAACGTAACGCCCGCCCCAGAATAAGGAAAGCACCCAGTAGCAAAAGTTACGTTGCCTTGAGTTCTTTGAGCTTTCTGTGAATAGAATGTTTGATCTAGAAGTTTGCTGTGGACAAAAATGAAATAAAAATATTGCACCAAACGTGCCATTGACAAAGGATTTAAATACTTAATAAATTCACATTTAAAACATTTCGAAAATCGTGTGATGCTCGAACCTTAAAAATATGCTTTGTTAAAACTGTATTTGGAATATTTTTGATGAAAGATAGAAAATAGGTTCTCTATAAATTGACAGACGTGGATATTTATTTTTTTTTTGTTAAGTTTGGTTTTCGGGAGAGCTTCGCGATTTGGTGGTAAAAAAAAATTGCTCATCGTCTTTATAAAGAAAGTGTTCCAACCATAATTATAGAGTATTTTCTGCTCTGCGGGAAAGCTGTAAGGCCCTTCAGGCCAGTACCGATGAATATCCTAACTCAATGTTTTTGGGCGATCAATCGGCAGAGGGTGGTGAACAGATTGTGAATTTGTTTGCCAGGCATTTTTCGGCGACTTATACCAGTGAGTGTGTTCAGGTTACTGATTTCGTACCGAATAAGACTGTAGATATCTTATCTGTGTTTATAACAATGAGTGCTGTTTTTGATGGTATTAGCCATTTAGGAATGTGCAATTCTGTAGGTCCAGATTGCCTGCCACAGGTTTTTATAAGAAGTTGCATTTACTTGTTATGTAAACCTTTGCATTTTATGTTAATTTATCACTTAACGTTTTTATCCTGATTATTGGAAAACAGGTTATTTCCTGATTATTGGAAAACAGGTTATTTGACTCCTGTTTTCTAAATCAGATTACAGGCAGGATATCAGTACTTATCGAGGTATTGCAAAACCTAAACTCTTTGATAAGCTTGTATCGGACCGGGTGGCATATACAGAACAGCACCCGTGCTAGGCGAAGGTAGCGAGCCGAAGTTAGAAACAGTAACAGCACCTATGTATGCTAGGAGTAGTGCATAGTAATAGCATCTGTGCTAGAAGTTCTATTCATTATAACATATTTTTCTCCAATTGTCACTAAAGTTGTGTCGAATAACTCCAATACGGCACTAAAGCGACTACGTTGTGGTTTGGAACCTTCGGCAACATGCACTAAAACAGAGTTTTATCCACAATACCGAAACAGAATTTTTGCACTCGACGCGCGTTTCGCTAACCATGTTAGCATCATCGGGAGATGATTAAAACTAAAATTAAAATCTACCCAACTCTCTTTTATACTACTGTTTGCTTAATCAAGCGGAACTAAAAAGAACCAATCCTGGAATCCCACTAGTCACGCTTGATCAACCAATACAATGGACTATACGGAATAGGCCCTCTATCTCTATTTAAACTATTCTTACATTTAATAATTTCCATACTTTCATATGCGTCTAATAATCTCCTATCAGTTATATTATGAATTAATTTTAAATTTTTAATTGTTATTCTATGATTATTATCAAAAGCATGCTCGGCAACACTTGATTTTTCTGTTCTACCATACTTTAAATGAGCTATATTTTCTATGAATCTCGTTTGTATAGATCTTCTAGTTTGCCCAACATATTTTTGGTTACAATCCTTACATCCAATTTCATATATTCCACTTCTTTCTAATATTTCAATTTTGCCCTTTGAACCGCCTAATAATTTCTTAATGTTAAACTGAGTCTGGTATACTAATTTTAAACCTACTTCCTAGTATACTAGTCCTCTAGTATACTGAGGATTATACGGTATCGAAACATATTTTGTATTTTCATCCTGATTAACGAAAGAAGTGGAATCACGAATAGTCTTTCTAAAGAAATGCCTATTAATTAGTTTATTTATTAAGTTAGTATTAAACCATTAACTTTCGCTATATCCTAATTGTTTCCTTTTCATTATTAAATCTTTCTCTGCTAAGAGGAAAGTCAACCAAACGATGTACTAAAAAATGAAAGCTGGCCATTTTATGTTGGTCGTAGTGGAAGGAATCATTAGGAATATATCGCTTAGTGGCAGTATTTTTTCTGTAAATATCAAATTCTAGTGTGTTATTATCGTTCCTAATCACTAAAGTATCCAAAAATGGTAGCTGGCCATGGTTCTCAACTTCATAAGTAAATTTAATGGTCGGGAAACGTTTGTTTAGTTTTGTTACAAAATCTTCAATATTAGCGGTTTTTGTGTCGAAAATCGCGAAAATGTCATCCACATACCTGTACCATACCCTTGGAAAATATTCGAACTCCTGACTGATTTAATTTTCAAATTTACTCACGAAAAGATTAGCTAAGAACGGCGATAAACAGTTGCCCATTGCCGTGCCTTCAAGTTGTTGGTAATAGTTATTTTGGTATTGAAAATAATTTTGATCCATGCAAAGTTTGGTTAAAGTTAAATATTCTTGTTTGATTTCGTTATCAAAACTATTCATCTCAAGTAATTCACCAAGGCATTGCAAGGTCTGTGGGATTGGTACACTAGGCAACAATGAGCTAACATCAAACGAGATTAAAATTTCACCTTCATTAAGAATCGTATCTTTAATTTTGTTTATGAAATCTAAGGAATTTAGTACTCCTGAATTCTGTTGTTTTATAGGTAAATTTTCAAACTCTAGCCACTTGGATATATTATAAGTTGGCTATCCTATTGCCGAGACTATGGGGCGCATTGCCTTCCCAGGTTTATGAATCTTGGGAAGACAATATAGTTTCGGCATAGTAGGATTACTCACAGATAATTTGTATCTAATTTGATCAGAAATAAGGTTGCTACATTTCTTCAAAGAGTTTTTAACTTGTGTTACCATCTTCAAATTCAAATTCAAATTGTTTATTCATGTTAATATATGGTTAGCATATTTACATACGTCAATAGAAAAAATCAATAATATAATGTTCTAATACTAATGCACACACATTTTTAAAAAGGTATTAAATCCAAACATTAAAAAAAAAACATTAACTTACAGAGTACACTAAACATTGGCCAAAATAATAAAACTCATATACCTATAACTAAGGCAACATTGATTAATAAAACTCGGTAAAACCTAAAACAATAATCACACCAGGACAAAGTTAAAATCGGAATTCTAGGAATTCTCCAATGTCATAAAATGCCCTGCTGATGAGAAAGTTCTTAATATGTTTTTTAAATCTCTGTATTGGTAACTCACAAATTGCTGTGGGTAATTTATTGAAGAAAGTTACACCATAAGAATTAGATGAATAAGAATAGATGAGGGAACAAGACCCTGTCCATTTCTGGTTTCATATTGGTGAATCTCATTGTGTCGGAGGTGTAGGTGGAGATTTTTCCTCATGAAAATAAGGCTTTCAAAAATATAGAGAGAAGGTAAAGTTAATATTTGAAGATCTATGAAAGCCTGTCTGCAGTCTTCCCTGTAAGACAAGCCATTCATCACTCTTACCACTCTCCTCTGAACCCGAGACACATCTTGGGCACCAGTACTATGACCCCAAACCAGGATGGCATAGCTGATGTGTGAATGGAAGAGAGAAAAATAGGCCTGTCTTAAAGCAGAAGAAGAGACACATTCAGAAAGCCTTCTCACAAGAAAAGTGGCAGACCCAAGCCTCTTGACCAGGGAGTCTGTGTGAGCCCTCCAAAGGAGTCCAGGATCAAGATGCACTCCCAGAAACCTTAAACCCTCTGTATTTGCCTCAGTTGGAATGGGCCTTGTAGAGAAAATCATGCTCTGTGTTTTTCCAGCATTAAGATGCAGTTAATTTGCTGCAAACCAAGGTTCAGCCCATGATCGTGCCTCACCCAACGCCTCCTGTGCAATTCCGGAATTAAAATGTGCACAGGTGAATGTTGTGTCATCCGCGAAAAGAGTGAATGAGCATTCCTGATAAACTTGTGGTAGGTCATTTATATAGATAAGGAATAATAATGGTCCAAGTATTGATCCCTGAGGGACTCCAACATCAATCACTCTTTCAGCCGACTCTACTCCATCCACCCGCACACTCTGCACTCTGTTTGTGAGATAGCTAGAAACCATTGCAATGCTGTTATTGCTAAAATTATTTTTCCAGCTTTCTCAGAAGCAAGTCATGAGAGACATAATCAAAGGCCTTACTTAGGTCACAGAATGTACTTGAGAGGTACAAATGGTTCTAAAATGCATCCTGAATCTGTTTAACTAAATCCAGAATAGCGAGAGTTGTATTGCAGTTCTTTTTAAAGCCAAACTGACTGCCCGTAAAGAGATTTTTAGATTCCAGAAATGTTGTCATTCTTACCGCCATACATTTTTCAAAAACGTTCAAGATTATTGGAAGAAGTGATATGGGCCTGTAATTAGAAGGGTCTAAGGGATCACCCTTCTTGAAGACAGGCACCACTACAGCCCTCTTCAGTATATCAGAAAAACGCACTCACCAAAACATTGATTTATAAGTTTGGTTAATGGGCCACAAATAAGATGTTTAATTCCTTTAATTAGATCTACTGAGAAACCATAGTGGTCCCTACTCTTCTTGCTGGTTAATCCAAAAAAAATATCCCTGACCTCAATGACCGACACCTCCCAAAACTCAAATTTTTCAGAATCCCCCAGCAATGGAATGTCGAATGTCCAGAGGATTCAAAGGAGAAGGGTTAATCTGACTCTTCAGGCTATGGGCAATGTTAGTAAAAAATACATTAAACTCATCTGGTGAAACCTGCACCTTAACCTCATCACTAGATTTATTTCTGTGCTCATTAATAATACCCCACATGCATTTAATTGGATTTGTTGCAGATTTTATCAGGTTGTCATTGGCTTTAATTTTTGCTTGACATATGGCGTTTTTGTACTTTACTCTATAATTCTTTATTAGGCTTTTTTGGGCTGAACTTGGAAATTGATTATCGTATTGCTTCAGTAGTTGCCATACTTCTCTCATAGACTTTAAATCATCATTGAACCAGTTTATTAAACGATTTTGATTTTTCTTTTTTATATAAGATTTCTGGGGAAAAGCATGTAGAAAAGCTTTGTTCAAAATATCATGAAAAATTTTAAACTTTTCAACAACAGAAAAATCAGAATCCAAAAAGCCAAAGTTCTGCTCCTCAATGTATGAGAAAAAGTTATTTCTACCGTGCTGCGTAATTGGCCTGAAAGGTGTTTTTATCAATGTTGGATTATCATTTGTGGACATGGAAGGTAAAAATTGAATCAGTTGACCCTGGTGGTCAGAAAGGCCTGTCTCTATAACCTCCATTTTGCACACTTGGTCATCCAGACTCGCAAATGCGTTGTCCAAACAGCGATGACCCCTTGTTGGCTGGTGAACCAACTGGGCAAGGCCAAAGGAGGCAAGTAAGCTACACACTTCAATGCATTCCCGAGACTCAGTGAGAAAGTGTACATTGAAGTCACCCACAATTAACAACTCACCCTCGTTCTGAACAATACACAGGACCTGCTCAAGAGTTTCCAAAAAAGCCGCAAAGGAACCAGATGGTGATCTATAAAATGAGATAATAAATAATTTTAATTCTTCCACAAAAATACCACATACCTCAAAACATTTCTCAACAGCCAGGGCTTTAATTTCAATTATTTCCTTAAAAGTATAAACAGGATTTAGAAAAATTGCTGAGCCTGCTGCAATAGACTCCTTCCTGCAGCTCATTGCAACAAGCTTCAAACCTGATATGTTGAATGCTGCAATCTCATCATCGGTTCCCCAGTGCTTACTAATACAGACAAAGTCATAATTCTTGTCAGCTAGGAATAATTGAACCTCATTTGACTTGTTTCTAATAGATCTTATGTTAACATGAAATAAGCTTACTGTTTTATTCTGGCTGTTTATGGGTGAGTCCTGTGGCCTTTGCCTTGGTGATGTCGGCGCTGGCTCTGCACATTCATAAAATGGTTGATTAATATTCCAACTGGCCAGATAGAACAATTTTTGACTTTTTCGACTTCGGCAGACAGTATTCCGAGTTTAAAAGCACTTCTCGACTTTTCCTGTCTAGTGTGCATCTTTTCACATTTGCAATCCTGGCTCAAGCCTTGATTCTTTACATAGCTTTTAATATCTGATGCCTCCACCGAAGGGTGAAAGCCTGTTAAAAAAAACCATGACACTGTCTTTGTTGCTTCTGCCACTTTAAGGCCGAAATTTATTTCAGAGGAACCCTTTATCGGAGGAGGGCGATTTTTAATCGGCACAGTATGACGTTTTCTCTTGTATGTTACTTCTGTCCATTGTTGGTCAGATCTTTCTTTGATAATGCTCTCTATTCCTGTGCTTTTCTCCAGTTCCTGTTCAACAGTCAAATCATTGTTATTGTTTACATTTGTTGACAAATTTGTTTTGGTAGAATCTAAGGTTAGATCACCACTTAAAGGCTGAGTAGCAGAATCGATATTCAGACTAACTGGCGCGTTTCTGATATCGTTAGTCGGCATTACCTGATTCATACCGGCTACAAAAACATCCTGCCCAGTCCTAGTTTGAGCTTCGTTAATATTCGGGTCGTCGCAGAGTACCTGGGGAGCGTCTACGAAGAGCCGCCTGACACGCATTTTAAGATCCTTTGTCCTTGGTCGTGGACGGCTTCCGCAGTCAGCTGTTGCATTAGAGAAGCATGCTGAAATCAGATCTCAAAAAATCTAATTAATAATAATGTTAACTCTCGACCTGGAAAAGGAAAAAGTTTAATCAAGATATTGAAGCAGAAAGATGTTTTCTACCTAAAAGCTGACAAAGGTAATAAGGTTGTTATATTAGACAAAAGCGAATATTTTCAACGGGTTGATAATTTAATCGAATGCGGGCCCTATAACAGAATCCCAGGGAATCCATTATCCAAGATGGTAACACAAGTTAAAAACACTTTGAAGAAATGTAGCAACCTTATTTCTGATCAAATTAGATACAAATTATCTGTGAGTAATCCTACTATGCCGAAACTATATTGTCTTCCCAAGATTCATAAACCTGGGAAGGCAATGCGTCCCATAGTCTCGGCAATAGGATCGCCAACTTATAATATATCCAAGTGGCTAGCAAACCAGTTTGAAAATTTACCTATAAAACAACAGGATTCAGGAGTACTAAATTCCTTAGATTTCATAAACAAAATTAAAGATACGATTCTTAATGAAGATGAAATTTTAATCTCGTTTGATGTTGGCTCATTGTTCCCTAGTGTACCAATCCCACAGACCTTGCAATACCTTGGTGAATTACTTGAGATGAATAGTTTTGATAACGAAATCAAACAAGAATATTTAACTTTAACCAAACTTTGCATGGATCAAAATTATTTTCAATACAAAAATAACTATTACCAACAACTTGAAGGCACCCACCATTACTTACCATACTTATGAAGTCGAGAACAATGGCCAGCTACCGTTTTTGGATACTTTAGTGATTAGGAACGATAATAACACACTAGAATTTGATATTTACAGAAAAGATACTGCCACTAACCGATATATTCCCAATGACTCCTTCCACTGCGACCAACATAAAATGGCCAGCTTTCATTTTTTAGTACACCATTTGGTTAACTTTCCTCTTAGCAGAGAAAGATTTAATAATGAAAAGGAAACACTTAGGAATATAGCGAAAGTTAATGGTTTTAATACTAACTTAATAAATAAACTAATTAATAGGCATTAGTTTAGAAGAAATTTTTCCCGTGAGTTCTGACAAAATCACAACTTTTACTCTTTTTAAAATAATACTTTCTTTATTCTTTATCACTCTATATACAATTAAACACACTAGACCAATCTTATATTAGATCTTTACAATTCAGAACTCAATGCTAACTGCAACTCGCGTTCTGTCCGCTATTTATATACGGCTTTAAATATATCGCGAATACTCCGGACGAAGCGAGGCCTCTCTATATTATTCTCGACCAGGGCATATCACAGCTCCCGAATTTTCTCGGCCGGCGATGACTCATACGAAATAACGTATACCCGACAAGGCTAGTTCTATAGGCTAGCACAAAAACATTCGGATGGTTGCTAGCAGTAACACTAGTATTTTGCAGAAATAGACGAAGTCTCCCATATAAATAATGAGTGTTTTAATATATTCACTAAATTGATGATTACAGTACAACTTTTCTTGTGAAAATAGCCTAAAAGGGAAAAATCCATGTTTTAATCTTTAGTTTAACCCAAATCTTAGCCAGGCGAAATGAATGCATTTAAATATCGAGTAGAGATTTTGCGAATCCAGCCCGAACTAACTCGTCATCGTATGATCGTATTTATTAAAGCATACAAAAGTTTATTACATTCTTGAAAGTATCAGATAAAATGCATGGATTTCCTTGTAGTGGACGTTAAGTGCATTAACACTGCACCATCTCTGATCTAGACGTCAAATGTAGCATTTTACAACAGTGCCTGTAGCTCCTATGGAAGGCCAAAAAAAAGGACTTTTTTTTTGGCGTGGATAGTATCTACTAAATATAGTAAATTACTTGACAGTTTATAAAAATAACAGCTCCACATCAAAAATACCTTTTCATTGCTGCTCCTGTGGACATCATGTATTTTAGTCACAAAGTTTGTCTAGACTTGCTCAAGCCAATAAACAACCTATTCTATACACGTATTTTTTTTGTTTTTTTGTTAGAAAATCAAGTAAATACTTTTAGCTAGCCCTTTGTTAAGGTATAAACATATTACGCATTTCGATTATATGCAGGGTCTCAAAAATATATACAGAAATTATTTATATATTTTTCGTTATTTATAATCGAAACATTCAACACATAAAAATTATTATTTTTAGAAATAATAAAAAAATTGATTGTTTTAGAATTTTATTTTGCTGATGATGGCAATTATGAGGCTATGTGAATCCCATTTTCTCAACATCAGCCTCTAGCTAGAGAATGAAGAAATCATAGGAGTTGAAAATTTTAATTTGCCGAAAGAATCAGATTTGGACAGTGATAATTCGATTTATTCATGTAATTGCTTAGGATGATACTAGATGCAAAATAGACGCAGAGAAAGCGGAGGCGTCAAGCAGTGACAGTGAAGACAATATTCCCTTAGCCCAATTAGTTCAGAAAAAGAAGAGGAAAGATAGATATTGGACCAGTAAGCTACCTAGATTTCTTGGCACAGGAAATGCTCATATTCAGGGAGAAAATACCTTGGACTATTTCTTGCGGGATCGATGCTGATGACTGCTGAGTCTGTCCGAATGTGCATCGAAAATAGTATGCTTCTGTTTACAGTACATATTTATGGTGTGTTTCAATGGACTTTATCTCCGAATTTATTCCATATTTTTCTTATATTATGTGTTCTTTATTTCTATGTTTTGACGTTTTTATTTTATATCTAATCTATTTGATTCATATTCCATATTTCCTTATTCTAAGTTTCCTTGTTCTCGGTTTCTTTATTCCAGGTTATCTCATATTGACTTATATTCTATTTATTCTGCTATTTATACAGAGTGTTCCTTAATGACATGCTAATATTTCGGAATCAGAATACGTATTTATAAAAATAGAGCCAAATATTACTCTAAATAAAAACGGTGTTTTAAATTTAAACTCAACATAATATCAAGTTTTGAATCGAGCGAGCTTGGCGTTTATTACGTAACTAGGAAAACCACAGCTAAATCTTGATTTTGATAAACGTCAGATCTGACAAACAAGGTGTTTAAATCTGACAGAAATGTTATATTCCCGGCCTAGGACGGAAATGTTATATTCCCGTACAGTTATTGCATGTTGCCAAGCAACGAATACAATATACTGGAATCATGACTTTTGCGGTGAGAAAACACATCGGAAAGGTGTAGTTTTTCGTCCGATCGGATAAAAACATATTTTTTTATCCAAAGGAAGGTTACGTCCTTGGTACATAAATAGCTATTTTCTGATGGTTCAGAAATATTACCGTAATTTAACTTATCTTCAAACCTAATAATAACGAAGATATGAAATGGTCATAATATGGTGGATCATCCTGCACATTTTTAGTATAATTCTTTAATACAGTTCTTGAAGTTTGCTCTATTTAATAAATATTTCCTCTGTTACAGATCACAGCCTCTTCCCGATGACTCTGCTGGAAAAAGTGGAGCAAAGTTCTATCAAAGTTATGATAAGATTTTCATCATCAAAACACTCACATCCGAGGAGGTAGAAAGGATGCACTCATTCCTTAAGCATTATCACCCTGTAAGTAAATTTGGGAGTATTATGATAGTAAATACTATAAAATACCCTGTTTTTTTTAAATTATTTTTCTTAATTCTACCAAAAATACTTCTTGCTAGAATTGCAATTGGATAATTTATATACGATATCCAAATAAACTTGTTCTTTCATGAAAATTCTCGACCGACTACAAATGGAAAATTTTATACAAAAAAATAGATGACGTTCATAGCCTCCATACCAGATTCTCTGATAATAGACAAGACACTTTATTCCATTCGATCAAGGAAATTGACAATCATGATGAGTCTGTTAAAGTTCAGATTCACGACTCATCAAAGGAAGAGTTATTTAGATAAATGGGCGATAGTCGAAAAAGTGTAAATTAAGTGGCACTTACAATAGAAAAGTTGGCTGCTGAAGATAAGCCAATTATTAAAAGTAACCCACCAACAGTAAAAAAATCGATTTCGACTCAGACCGACCATACAGATAACCATGACACAGTAGTCATTACTTCTCCTACAGTCATTACTTCTCCTAAAGGCATTGCTCCCACACCTCACATATACCCCATAAAAGAAAGCATTATGTGGTAGTGTCCAAGATCCCACCTCCTTATACAGCAAACCAGCTTGCACACTATGCCAAGGAAAAACTTGGAACTACTGACTTTATCCGATGCTTTCCAATGCTGAAAAATAAGGACTGTTCACACTCCGATTTCAAGGTTGGTGTGCAGAAAAAAAGCCACCTAAAGCAGCTTAAGGACATAAGTATGTGGCAACCGGGTAGCTATTTTACTAAATATAAACTATTGCAGCACAAGACACGCCTCCAGCGACGTCATTGCAAAATATAATCGGCCTCAGCACAATCCTACATATTCTAATCGTCTGCAGCACGCGAATGCATTCGATGTCTTCGCGATGCAATCGATTTGGAGCATGAGCCGTGGTGGTCGAGAGGTCTAGATGGTTAGATCTCAACTCGGCAGCGGCAGCTATCGGCGGCGGCGGCTCGGGTTCAAACCCCGTTGCTTCTTTTTTATTTTTTTTAAGGTTAAGTTCCTAAACAGTTTTTTTCTTGATTTGGGTTAGTTTGGGTTAGCACCTGGTTAGTTTCTTTTTTTCTAGCCCCCGTAGCGAGCGAAGGGCCATGCGAAAAGTAAAATATTACTTTTCTAAACAGTTTTTTTCTTGATTGTTGGTATGTCTTTGGTTAATTTGGGTTAGCACTTGGTTAGTTTCTTTTTCTTGAGCCCCCGTAGCGAGCGGAGGGCCATGCGAAAAGTGAAATATTACTTTTCTAAACAGTTTTTTTTTTCTTGATTTTGGGTATGTCTTGGGTTAGTTTGGGTTAGCGTTAGTTTCTTTTTCTTGAGTCCCTGTAGCGAGCGGTAGCAAGCGGAGGGCCATGCGAAAAGTGAAATATTTCCTCCAGCGACGTCATTGCAAAATATAATCGGCCTCAGCACAATCCTACAAATTCTAATCGTCTACAGCACGCGATTGCATTCGATGTCGCTGGAGGCGTGTCTTGTGCTGCAATAGTTTATATTTAGTAAAATCGCAACCGGGTACTAAAATAGTCACTGCCAATTCATCTTTAACGCCCTTAAAGGTATCGCCGCCTGGTACTTCGACCACTGGCTATCAACATTTTGTACCAAGCACTTTGGACGGCAGAAGCCTACCACCACGCTCTGAGTCTACATCTGTACAGGGTGTCCCAAATTCGAGCCTCATCATTGGGATCTCGGAAACTAGAAGAGATACGAGGTCGTTTAAATGGAGGCAAAGTTGCGCAATTTGATGCTGATCAAAATGCCACCTTAAAAGTTGAAAAATTCCGAATACTTCCGAAGATATTTAGAAAAAATCGAATATTCGCGATTTCATTTTTATTTTTTTATGACTCTATTTGAATAGATATAACAAAATAAATTTCATATTCTTATTGCTACTTTTTCTGTTCTACAAGATGGAGTTATCAGATTTTCAAACCGACGTTTCGTCTTTGAGCTGCCATAATCAACTTTGTTTTTTTAAATACGGCCCTGGATTTTTTATTACGGACTTTAAGAGCTTCTAATGTCCCAAAACCAATGATATATCGACTTATTCGAAAAAATCATTTTAATGATTTCCTGGTAAAATCTTACCAAAAATATGTTTTCTGTCTCTCTCTAACACATGAGTTCTTATGGAAAATGCGATAAATATGAATTTTTCGAATAAGTGCGATACATTATTGGCTTTGGGACTTTAGATGCTCTTAAAATCCGTAATAAAAAATCCAGGGCCGTATTTAAAAAAACAAAGTTGATGATGGTAGCTCAAAGACGAAACGTCGGTTTGAAAATCTGATAACATCATCTTGTAGAACAGAGAAAGTAGCAATGATAATGTGAAATTTATTTTGTTATATCTATTCAGATAGAGTCATAAAAAAATTAAAATGAAATCGCGAATATTCGGTTTTTTCCAAAAATCTTAGTAAGTATTCGGAATTTTGAAACTTTTAAGATCGCATTTTGATCAGCATCAAATTGCACAACTTTGCCTCCATTTAACCGACCTCGTATCTCTTCTAGTTTCCGAGATCCCAATGATGAGGCTCGAATTTGGGACACCCTGTACATATACCTGGGGGGTGAGGTCTGTTGGGGTTGGCTCTGACAGGGAAGCTTTGACTGCCTGTAAGTCTCTTGCGCTGGAGAACTTGAAGGTGTTGTGGAGAAAAGTGCGAAGAGGGATGGTGGGCTGGATATGGACCCGATAACCACCTATAGTGCGGCTTTCGCGAGATTCGGATGCGGCTAATGGTCGTTATTTGCTGGCTTGACTGATGTACCCCTCCATATTAAAGGCTCTTCGGCTATTCCTTACCTATCTCCATGACCAAACCTCCATTGTGTGTTTTGAAGGGCACACCAATACTAGCATCAAATTAGTTCTAACTTCAGAGGGACTTCCTAGTGACGTGGACTCCTTGCGTAAGTTGTATTATCGCTTCCACGACGCCGATACCTCCGGCTGAGGTTGAAACGGATCTTTCTGCCTTCAGGCATTTCTTGTCATCAGAGAGACTTCAACACCTTCAGAAGGTTAGGGAAAATCATAGCAATTATTTTTCTACTGGCTCTCCGATTAGAGGTATTAGGTAGATTGGCGCGAACAGAGTATCAAGCACCCTCTGAAAAATTAGATGATGGCAAGCTTAGTGTTTTTCTTATTAATATTCAGTCCTTAAGAGACACAAAACCGATGAATTATTTCAATTATTAGAAGAGCTTAATTTTCCAGAAATCATTGCCATAACTAAACATTGGCTAAATGTTGTTTAGCCTGTGTTTGTCAAAAATTATACTCCAGTACCTAGATTTAATAGAAGTAATTTATCTCATGGGGGTACTATGATAATGTCTACTAATAACGACTTTTCGGCAGTGACCATCGTCTATCATAATGCTTATGACCTCTATATTGTTTGAATTTACAGAACACCTGACGCTGACATGCATATATCCAGTCAAAGATTACTGAGCTTGCTTGAGTCCCTGCCTTTAAAAAGCAAATTCATTTTCTGTGGCGACCTTAATATTGACCTTTCCAGTGTGTGTACTGCTCAAGAATCTCTTCGGTCCATTTTCGACTCTTTTGGTATAATCATGCATACTAACTCACCAACTAGAATAACTAAAACTAGTTCTAGTACTAGTAAAAGATTGAGTGTCTCGTGTTATGTTGTAAGGATTCTTCGGAATACTGTATCAATTAGTGTCCTGATGATGTTATATTATGGCATTGTGCCATAATACTTCAGTATTGTCTACTTTTTTGGGAATCCTCAGCCCATATACAAAAAGCTTTTATATGTCAGAAGAAAATTCTGAGATGTATGAATAATGAATCTAGAAGAGTATCTTGCAAGCCTTTGTTTCGCAAGCTTGGAATTATGACTTTGCCATCAATGTACATCTTTCAACTTGTAATGTACATTAAAGATAATTATGAGAAGCACAAGAAAAACTCTGATATTCATCAATGCAATACTAGAAGTTGTATAAATCTGCATCTGCCCTTTTGTAGAACGACAGTATCTCAGATTCCCCACTTTACATGGGCATTAAATGTTTTAACAAATTTGGGACACTGATTGGTAGTGAAAGCAAAAAATACTTCAGGACTGAATTAAGGCAGTTTTTAATTGCTAATACGTTTTATTCCATGGAAGATTACCTTGATTTCTAAAAAAGAAAGCTGTTTGATATGTGTGTCTATTTGCGTATAATTTTTCATTGTGCAATGTTATTTTATTTTGTCGGAAGCAGGACTTATTTGTCTTAGTCTATTTTATCCCGTAACTAAGTACTTTGTATAGTTTTAGATGTTTTGACTAGCCACATAAGTTTCTATAATTTTTTGTAAAAATTTCTATGGTGAATAAAATTATATTTGATTTGATTTGACTATGTCGTATCATCTTTTGATCTAGAATTCGTTGACTGTGCTGTCTTTAACTCGGGTTTCTCTGATCATGAGGCAGTATTAACAGAATTTTCGGTAAAATCCAAATGGAAAAATGTTTCGCTCAAATTATGCCGTATTTTTTCGGGCAAAAATTGTCTAAATTTCAAGCACCTATGTCTAACAACTGACTGGGTGTCCTTTCTGATGATGTTGATACCGAATTTTCTAGATTTATAAAAACTTTATCTACTCTGGCGTTCAAATCCTTTCCTCTTAAACCTATCAAAATTAAACAGCATAAACCCTGGTCAACTAAAGGCTTACGCATATCTGTAAAGAACATGCGTTCATTATCTCACCTAAAAAAATACTCGGACAGCGTCTTCTTCCATGATTACGTGAAACTTTATAGAAAAGTCTATCATAAGGCTATAAAGCTTTTATAGCCTTATGCTTTATATAAGCTTTTTATAGCCAATGACATTTATTATAATGAGAGGCTGGCTAAATCTGGTAACGTTGCTAAAGAATCATGGTCTATTGTAAATGACTTAAAGAATAAGACTTCTTCGTCTAGCACAATCGCTAATTCACCTGAGAACCTAAACAATTACTTTGTAAATGTGGCTAAAGATTTAATGAACACAATAACTCCTTCTCATGATCCACTTTCATATCTCTCTAATGCCAATGTGAATTTACACAGTTTCTTCTTTACGCCGGTAGCATTAGCTGATCTTCGCAGTACAATTAAAGACATTAAAAACAAATCCTCATCTGGGACTGATGGGCTTACTCTGAAAATGTTCTCAAACCTGCCGGGATGCACATTAAACCATTTTACTACTTTAGTTAACAAGTCATTCCAAAATGGGGGTTTTTCCAAACTGTCTTATGACGGCAATAATTATTCTTTGCATAAAGGAGGAGATAAAGATCAAGCTTCGAACTATCGCCCAATTGCACTCCTTCCCACATTATCAAAGATCTTTGAAATAATGGTTTAAAAAAGGCTTCTATCTTTTCTCTCTAAATATAAAATAGGTACTACCCATCAATTTAGATTTTTAAGTAACAAATGCACAAATGATGCTATGATTTCCCTCTTTAATTATGTATACTCCAACCTGAACAACCATCACTCTACAGCATCAATTTACACTGATTTCTCTAGAGCTTTCGATTGTGTAAATTAATATCTTTATTAACAAATTGCAGTACTACGGATTCAGAAGAGTGCCTCTCGAATGGTTTAAGACGTATCTTAACAACAGAAGTCAGCTTGTGAGGGTTGATACGTCGATGTCTTCTTGCAACCCAATAGGTTGTGGAGTACCCCAGGGTTCAGTACTAGGTCCTATTTTGTTTCTGCTGATTATCAACGACATTGCTTGTCTGGACATAATCAGTAAAGTATGTCTCTTTGCGGACGATACTAGTTTCACTTGGAGCAACCCGGATATTACGGCGCTTCACAGAACTGTATCTAGTGACTTAATCACCATTAAATCATTGGCGTTTGACTGCAGAATTTGTGCGATAAATATAATTTACCAAAATAAATAGCGTGTAATTTTTTAGAGCGGTTTGCCTCAAAAATATATCGTATTTCATTTTGAAATAATAGTGATATAGATATGAGATTAGGATATTAAATGAATTGTGTAAATAAAATTATTATTGAATCCTTATTTTTTAAATATCAGGTCGATCCTATGATTCTTCCTTAAAGCAAATTTATCAATAACTTTTTCATTAAAGTCCGTAATTTTTATCAACTCTTTTTCAATGGAAGGCATTCCCAGCGCAGTTAAACAATCAATTTTATCAAAGTCAGGTCTACAGTCTATACAACACAGGGGCCTACTAATAATAACTACAAACGAAACGACACAACTATTACAAACAAGACAAATTAAATAATTAATAATTGTCTTTTCTAATTAGCTGTATAAAATCCGTGCACTTATATTTGGAAAAACCCACAAGAACTGTCAGGAATGCATTTAGCTGCATTCCTGACAGTCCTTGCGGGTTTTTGAATATTTATTGCACCATAATAATTAGAAATAAATACCTAGCGTAAGATAGCTTTTCATTCTTTATGTTTTTCACAATACCGTAACTGTTAAAACTAAAAAATTGAAAATAAATCGCAAAGTATTAAGAATAGGTATAGAACATACTCAATAAAAGTTGACGGGTTTTGTAAATTCTATCATAAAGTACAATAATATACAGGGTGTGCCATTTAAAAAAATCGAGATTTTTCAATTTAAAATAGGCGATACGAATTTGTCTATTTTGAACACCCTGTAACATATAACTCGAATCTTATTATATGTATCTTTTGGTTTATCTCTAAACAACATTCATGTCAAATATGAATGTTCTACCTTTAAAAACAAAGGCACCATTGTCAAGTTTTTACACTAGTGAAAAGTCGATTTTTTTTATAAAAATTAGAATATTCAAACAACTAATAGATTTAGGTATATAACATTATTGATAAAAAATGTATTGAATCTTATGCAGAATTCAAAAATAAAATAATAAATAGTATATTTTTACCTTGGAATTGATTGCCTTTGGCTCCACAAATGATTAAACCTGGTTTGAATTGTTATAGAGCATCTTCAGCCCAGGCTCCAGGATGTAAACCGCACAAGTGCAAGTTTAGTGACCCTAATGAAATGTGTACCTATATATCGTCGATTCGATAGCAAATCGGCTATCGTTTTCAAGAAATGCAAAAAACTAAAAATGAAAATGGTTAGCAAATACAATGAAACAGTAAAAAGCTCTTGCAGATAGATAGCCGACTTGCTATCGAATCGACGATATATAGGTACACATTTCATTAGGGCCCCTAAACTTGCACTTGTGCGGTTTACATCCTGGAGCCTGGGCCGAAGA
>JAEQML010067506.1:0-19027 GCA_016904865.1 Pissodes strobi
TTAGAAGATACCCATACATGTATACCCAATTTGGGCCACACTGTATATACACGTTATACCATCAAATATGAATCATCCATGAAAATAGAAGAAATATTTATGCAAATTATGTTAATAACAATATCAAAATATATCCATATGTTATGCAATCAAATATTAATTATCAATGATAATAGAAGGAATATTTATGCAAATTATGTTAATAACAATATCAAAATATCCACACATGTTATGCTATCAAATATTAATTATCAATGATATTAGACGAAATATTTATGCAAATTATGTTAATAACAATATGAAAATGTATACACATGTTAGGCCATCAAATATTAATTATCAATGAAAATAGAAGAAATATTTATGTAAATTATGTTAATAACAGTATGAAAAGGTATACACACGTTAGGCCATCAAATATTAATTATCAATGAGTACAAAATATACAATGGTATAAATTATGATAATAACAATATTATAAGTTTCATTTTACCGACTTGTAATGACATAATATTGCAACACAGAAGCAAAACAATTCACCAAAACAAACTGTACACTCCGCTGGCTTCTGACTCTCTATCTTTCGTTCTCTAGCAATACCTTTCGGATATCCTCCAAAAAACCTCGCAAAAACTCGACTTCAGTAATTTATGACTTGATTTATCTTTTACATGTATAAAGGGTGTCTCAAAATATATACATATATAGGGTGTCTCAAAAATTAATGTGTCAGGTCTAATGAAATAGTATTTTAAAGAGGTGGGTCATCTCACTAGTTAAAAAATTTTAAATTTCCCGCATCTTATAAAAACTTCGAGTGTATTAAGTTGTTATTGCCTATATAGTTTTAACCTGAAATACTTATGGTAAATTCCAATTATTAATTGATATAACCTTTCAGTGCAGATTTTAGCCATAGCCACTATTTAAAAAGAATGGTATAAATCAAACAAAGTGTATTAATAATATTATAATACTTGATTTTTGTTTAACTAAGTCGTTCATTTTGCCTCGACAGATAATATTTTGAATTTGTGCTTTATGAAAACATATATTTAACTAGCATGGAAATCTGCTTTAAAATCTTGTTACTGCAGAGTAGCATGTTAGAATGGAAGAAAAAATTCCTATAAAAGTTCTCCGTACAGGACATTCTGTCTTCAAAAGAGAAATGAAAAATATTCCGATATTGTTGATAAGTTAGAGATAAATTTATGAGTTTTATGAATAAATTCTGATAAATTTACATAAAATCAGAGGCATCATGAACGAGAGAGTCTATTTACGTCTTTATTTCAGTCTTAATGTATGGAGTAGAAAATAATACGTTGGAATATTATGCATATTATTATAAAAACAATAACTGCAAAACAAAATGCTTAATAAAAACGATATACCTGCCCCTTATTCATAGAGAAATAATAATTAAATATTACCTAATTTTAAAATATAATTTTAGACCACCGAAAATGTGTTCCTAATTATATTTCGGTGGGGTTAGCAAGATTTTTACTCGAAAATCGTCCTATAGAAGTAAATCCAAATGTTATTAAACGGTCTGTTATCTTATAATTTCATACCAAAATTAAATTAGACCACGCACTCAAAGGATTGCGGCCAAAAAACAAATTATAAGATATCAAATTGGACCTATGCTTTCGTTTAATTTTTAACTTGTTTAATGTACAAAGTTACTATGTGAGTAAGAAATGTATAAAATATTCCTTGATTTAGCGGTTGAATGTCTGAATAAACTAGCACCAGACCACCGAACATTAACAAGAGACTAGAAAGTCCACTCTCATTCGGCACTTTTGATGTAGCGCTTACAAAGGCGAGATGCCAGAGTTTAGACCAGACGGGGTGAGACGTGGCACGAGGCCTGAGCGGTTAACCAGCATTTTATCAAGTTCCGGGACGGGGCAAGGAGGGAAAAATGGAGGTGGGACATAAAGTGAACCTTCTAGTCTATTATTAATGTTTGGTGACCAGACTTACCATGTCCAATCCCGCTGTTCATTATCTACTTTCCGAATAAGAAACCATATACAAATAGATCTTTGATCGGATAAAAAAAATTGAAAATATCACGAATTAAGCAAAATAAGTTTAGGGTGCACTAATTATATCGTAGAATGGAAGAGCTTTTCATAAGAGAATAAGCTATAACAATAAAAAAGAAAGCTCCGATTTGGCTTGCTGAGACTAAAAGAAGACAATTAAATTATCTGGAAACTGTCTAAATACGTAAACAAAAAAATATCACCAAATGATCAATTAGGCTTAATTGGGTCCTTTCTCATTGTCACATCTTTATTGGCTTTCTTAGAATGAGACATCTTTTGAATTAATATCGTAAATATGCTACAAACCATGATACAAGGATATTACGATATACAATAATTCTAATCACATGTTCACATAAATATCTGCATACATTTATAATATTTTTCATGCCCAGGGCTATCAATATAATATATTAATCATCAGAAAATTATGATAGAGAATTGAATATAGTAAAGCAAATAGAAATTATTAACGCATTTGCAAGATTTATTTTTTTTTTCAGTAAACCGGTAAAAACATAATTAATGGCACTATCATTACACTACAACTTTCTCCCAGATTGGAAATTTAGAACTTTATGTGATGAGAGCGCATTTTTCAATTTTTGGAGTCTTTTGACATGAAATCATATATTTAAAAAAAAATAAACGGATTCTACTTCTAAGATATGCGGATTGAAGAGTTACTGCTTTCCCAGTTACATGGATGTATTAGTTTGCATGTTGTTACATATTCTGTTATGAAATCATGTATTTAGAAAAAAAATAATTTGACTCTATTTCTTGGTTATTTACATCTACATCAAATTCTCCTAGTTTACCTCTTTGGCATACTCAAGATGGACAATTAATGATTCATACGTTATAAATTATAATTATGTATTAGTTTAGAGGGTTAAACACTTCAGTTTGCGTCGAAATTTAGCTGGAGCAATAAATTTTCCCAGTGTGTTTCAAAATGCTACTTAACATTATAATTATGCAATATTTATTTCAACGTTCATTATATTCAGTGCAATAACTAGTAAATATTTAAATAAAAAATGTACCTATATTATAATGGTTTTCTTATTCTGGATACATTGACCTTTTCCTCACCATCAAAATCAGATAAAGATGTGCTAATTTAAATTACATCTTAAAGTGTTATTTAAATTGGACCGCAGGAGAGCTAATAGATTTTTTTCAAGCTAGTATATCGTTTTTTAATTGTAATACACATCACACCTACTCAATACAGTATCCGATAACTTTTTTTGTTTTAATCCAGTGTCTTAAATGAACATGGCATATTATTATTTATAATAAGCGAATAAAACAGGACCGTGTTATTTAATTGTGTGTTTTATTTGACCTAAAATAATATCTTACAATTGGCTTTTTAGAGCTCGATATTTAATAAAATTGATAATTATGGAATAAACTATCGTCTAGTTGCTAAGCCTAAAATCTAAAAACCAACCTAAAAAATGGGATCTTTTGCAGTAAGAAAATGACTGATAGAATGCAAAATATTCAGGAAAAAAAGGTGAATCGACATAGTATCGAAGAAATAAGTTACAGTATCCCTTAACTATAGTTGTTGAAACAACGCGGCATCCAGTTGGGGAGCGGGTTTTGTGTAACATTCACTCAGGAAGAATCCAATGGTGAACGGTAGTTGATTTTCTGAGGCAACACAAACTAATAAAGCTTAGACCATGATTGCTACGAATCAATGGAAACGAATGAAGCGGCTACATAAAACGAAAAAAAAAACGAAAACGCGTCTGAGAATTTTAGTGTTCAGATAAATAATGTAGCAATACAAGTGCAGTTACTGAAGTCAAAAACTTAAGAATTTATTTTGATCCACTTTTGATTTTTTCGGGACACAGCAATAACAGACTTAAAGTTGCGTATATGCGGTTAAATAAACTGTACCAATTGAAAAAATACTTGTTATCTAAAACTAAATAATATCTATGTAATACTCTCACATTATCGTTATTTGATCACGGCGATATTGTCTCTGATACTTCGGCAACTTCGAGTGTTTCAAGATCTATTCAAAAACTTCAAAACACTTGCATGCATTTTTTATTTAATGTTCCCTTTAGAACTCGTATTATTCCGCTTTTTAATCGGCACGAAATTTTATCTATGCAAAATCGGCGTAAGGCTCATATGTTTTCATTTGTGTATAGAATTGTAAAGACCGGACAGCCTCCGTATTTGGCATGCCTTCTTAATACATTTGAACGTCTTCGTCTTACAAGGAATATAGATTACTTTAGAGGGCCGCAACACAAAACAGCAAATTTTCAAAAATCATTTGGCTTTGTTGCAGTTCAAATGTGCAATAATTTACGGAACAATATAAAGAATTAGGATTGTTCTTTATATAAATTTAAAAAGTATGTTAGAGGCAAGCTCTTGGAAGGTCAAGGGAGCTACTAGTAGTTATTAACCGGCTTTTAATTTTTTTAAGGTTATATTTGTAAAAAGTATTTTTTCTTCATTTTGGGCATGCCTGGGGTTAGTTTTGGTTAGTTCCGTAGCGACCGAAGGGAGCGGAGGCTCATGCGTGAAGTGATATAATACATTAGGTTCATTAGGTGCCGTACTAGAGCTAGCTCCAAGTTACTTTTCGTACCTCCCTTCAATGAAAATGCGTTTTCTAACTAGCTTGCTAACGTAGATGACGAAAAAAATATCAGTTTTCCTTTATACATATCAGTTTTCCTTTATATAATAGCCGATCTGGATTTCCAGTTTTTCACAAAAATTGTATTATTGTTCAGTGCCATATCTTATTATTAATATAATTGACGAAGTGGTTTAGTTAGAAGGCTTTAGCTATCAATATCATGAATTGTTTTGCTCGCATCCCCTATGCTCTCTGATCTAATAATACCACATCAAGTTTAAAATATTTCGCTTTTGTTCCTCGGTACATTGTCTTTTCCCTGCGTGTATATGCGTGCTTCTGCTCGGCCAATCCAGTAGATTCTCTCTCTGACTTACCTACATTTATTCTTACGATCGTATTAAGTTTATTATTATTATTTTATTTTTTCTAGGGCTGCGCAACATAGTCACATGAAAACATGTGAAGCTAAATCGAATGAGCTGACCAACGCTGTCGGATATATAGACCAACGGGAAATAGAGAAACCGAACTTTCATAAGAAATTAAAAACGCCCGGACTTATTAATGATTACAGATTTGATATTATTAAAAATAGGCATCAGCGTACTTCACACTTTATAAAATACTCTGGGAGATGTATCGAGAATACACTTCATTATTATTAGTAAAGTTTAAGGTAATAATGCGATTAAAACCGCGAATAGCTAGAAGTTTTAAGAAGCTGATGTCATCCAAAACTTCTGACCCAAGCGTCCTGTGGTCAGTTGAACATGCATGTTGTCAAAGGCTAATCGCACAGACAATAATTGACAATGCAGCATGTATAGACGCCGGCTATAAATACTCGAGTGCGGCATTGTATTGCGTATAATTCAAAAACTTCAAAATATATATGAGAAATAAGTGATATGATGAAAGATCGAGCTGTTCACATGTTTTAGGTATTTTTAGCTATTGAATTTGATTGGAGCTGTGATGAAGGTTCCAGCAGGGTTCACTGACACGGATAGTACTGTCTCTAAATATCATATCTTATCCAATCTTATCTGCAATGTAACCAGTTATATTTGACAAATAAGCAGTTCTCAATCAAGCAAAGAACTCAGTGCCGGTACCCAACAACGGAGTGGAGGAGCTGGAAAGAGTAAACGGATTCCCATGGTTCTTGAATCGAGCAATCGTTCCAAATGGCGAAAGAATTAACAAATTGATTAATTACATGAAGATGCAGAAGGTAGCGGGCAGCCATTGGATTAAAGATTCATTAAGAGATTAATATGGAGGATAAGAAATTAAACTACAGTGGGAAAACGTACTTATACAACAACTTATTGATGACAGTAGACAAGAACTTCCTGAAGCAAATAATAGACTGAACCGGACAAGTCATTGTGACAGAAGAGGTAGAAATCGTAATAAATAAAATGGAAGAAGACAAAGCAGGGGGGGTCTGGACAAAATACGAGCAGACTTTCTAAAACAAATATGGCCTATATATTTTGAGTTGAAATCCGGTTGTCACTCGAAAAGCCCTATTTAGCATCCAAGTACTATTAGAGAGGTTCGGTGATACATATTCTGACATCTATTTTGTGAAATATCAAAGGGCATTTTATAGAGTTGAAGATCAAAATATGGCTGAATCTTTAGAAATATTGGATTAAAGGACGACGAGGGTCTGAATGTTATTATAATCAAGCCTTAAGATTGGAGAGAGAAAACGCAGATGACATGTATAGTAAAAGTAAGAAAAGCCCAATACCTTGATTACACCGTGAGCAATGAAAACAGATACCAGAAAGTCTACACGAGATTGGTTACGAAAGGAGACGTCCAGACATGTTTAAGTTTAAGAGGCTTTAAAGCATAGTTTTCTATGACAACTACGGAGCTATTCAGAGCAGCTGTAAACAGAGTAATGGTCAATATGGTTGCAAACATTCGCAAAGTATCGAAACCTTAAGAAAAAGAAGGGCAAGAACTTTAGTCTAAAGTTAAAGTCACAAACGTTTCCTAAAAGTGGGCAAGAATATAATAATAAAATCCGATAGTGCGAACGCTAAAAAAAATATGTATATATAGCTACAGGTAACTGCTTGAAAAAATATTTAATGGATTCTTAACATTCTAATACTTTTCACTAGAAAATTATATTTACTTATAATTTCTAAGAACTATTATTTCTTTATCTGCACCTATATTGTGGCTTCCTTCGCGCCATTCAGAACTAAATTTTATTCCGGTCCTGTATGTAATTATAATTTAAAATTAGATTTTAATGCGTATAACTATCTTTCTTTTAGGACGCTATAGAAACTGTTGTTCTAAAATTATTAGGCATCTAGTTTAATACTCACGAATTATAACTAGCTGTCAAAGAATAATTTTAGTTTTCATTTAATGAATGTCGGCCATCACTGCCCACTTCATGCATAATAAAATTTAAAGTAATTGGTTACTCTTGCTAACGATATACCGAGATTCGTTTCTTCATTGTATTATAAAATATTTGACAATATCTTGTACGACAGTTTGGGTCTCCACATGCATATCCTAAATTGTCATGAAACGCAAGATGGTAATATTTTGTATGAAAATGACCATACATTGGATCACGAACTTAACTTATGCTATAGAATAAAAACAATATTTAGTTCAGTAGCAGTAGTCCACCTTATTACCGCCCTTTTAAACGAACACCTCATATTTCTAAACTAGCTATAACAAATCCATTAATTTACTTTTACTTGGGTTAAAGCATTCATTATATATTTTTATAAAATTGCTTATCTATTAATTATTTCAATCCTGTTACTTTTTCTTGCATAATTTGCAAGAGTATCTGTCTTGTTAGGTAGGCTCGGTAATTGTCAAATTATGTTCATTTTTATCTGTCAAATAAATCCCTATAATTGGCTAGGTCAATAATGAAGATAAATAATTGAACCTCTTGGAAAAATATAAAGATTTAAATTCCTATGTAAAAAGTTTGAAAATTACGATTTTGCAATATAAAGCTTTGCTTCAAGAGATGGAAAAGGGTGTGTTGTAAGAAATAACTAATAAAAACAAATAATAAAGTTCTAGCTATATTTTTCCTGTGTCATAGAACTTTTCCCATTTTCTAATATTCTATGAATAATAAAATTATTATACCTGTTCCTTTCGTCGATCTGGCGATTACTTTACTCTTGATGATATTCAGTTTGTGCTGCGATTATCAAAGATAGAATAATGTTAAATAGGAAGAGTTTAAAATTTTTTTTAGCAATCTAATTCAGTGAAATAATGATCTAACCATATTCGAACACTATAACGAAAAAAGGAAATAAGAATTGATTCCGTTTTATCAACATATCTTTACAAACACGTATAACAGTGCTGTGAATTCTACCGAACGAGCAGCAGCGTTTGTCTCCGATTGTGTTAAGAGCTATTTGACACAGGGGCCGTTGATTTCTATCCTACTAATTTAGACGTTGTGTTGTGTTAATTGGTGAGTTGAGCATTAGGTAATCTGCTTTTAGTTTTTGCTTTCTGCTTATTAGTGCTTATTGTTGCTTTTTTCTCATAATTTGATTGACTCGACAAGACAATGGGTGAATCAGGGGGGGGAGACCCCCCCCTATCATATCTCAAGATGGTTTAAATAAACAGGGGGAAAAAAAAGAAATTTTTAATCTACCTGCAGATAAAGGTCCGTTTGTTGTTTACATCGAATCAACTGATAAAGTTGGGTATAATATTGGCAGAAGTAACAATATTAAAATTGCTAGAGATATATTTAATTTAAAGCTAACTGACGTATTAAGAATTTCTAACAAAGGTTTAAACAGAATTGCTGTACAATTCATTTCATATAAGGCTGCTAATGCTTTTGCAAAGAATAATACTCTATTAGAAAAAGGATATAAATTATTCATTCCCTATAATTTTGTTACTTCTAAAGGTATAGCACGAAGGGTTGATTTAGATTTATCTGAGGAAGAATTACTGGATCAATGTGTTACCAAAGATAATATAAAAATATTAAGTGTTAGAAGGATGAATCGAAAGATTATCAAAGATGACACAGTGTCCTACGTTCCTACAGGGACAGTGTTATTTACCTTTCAAGGTTTAGTAATGCCTAAAGCAGTCAGCTTTTTTTATTTAGAGTTCCCAATTTCAGTCTATATTGCACCTGTTACTCAATGTTTTCGATGCCTGCGGTTTGGTCATACTAGAACTAATTGTAAAGGGAAGGAGAAATGTTTCAACTGCGCAGCGGATAAACATGATGACGAAAATGTAAATTTTACATGTGAAACATGTTGCTATTTTTGTAAAGATAGTCATAAATCAACTGATAAAAGATGTCCGGAATATATAAGACAGAAAAACATTAAAGAGTTAATGGCTTTGGAGAATCTGACTTTTTTTGAAGCTAACGAGATGTGCAAAAAAAACTTTATCTCCAGAGGTGATTATGTTTATAATTCTAGGGATTTCCCGGTTTTAAAAAGGGCCAGTGATCTTAATTATACTCCAAAAGCTTCGGATGCTATAATTGATCCGTCAGAAAGAAGAACACAGTATTTTAGGAATAATGCTACAAAAAGATCATTCCAACAAGTTGTGGCTGTAGATAATAATAAAAAAAGAGTAATTCAAAAGGGCTATGATCGTAGAGCCCATGATGAAAACCTTTACTTTCCTAATTCTCGACCACAAAATATATCACAATCTATGTCTCAGCCAGTGTATCAAAATAAAGATACAGAGAAATATTGCAGGCCTTCGTCTAGTGCAGATTCAGTTTTTAATCTTAATTTACAAAAAGATGGTTTTGACATAAACTCAGTTATAAATTATTTACGTAATACTTCGGAATTAAATAAAAAAATCTGTAGGGAACTTTTGCTGGCGGAGTTGTGTCCGAGGCAGTATATGGATCTGGATCAAGATTCAGATTCCTAATGGGGTAGGAGTTACCCTAGTTTTTCTTCTGTCTTCTCATTTATTTTTACATAAAAAAAAATGAATAATACAAAATTTAAAATAATTCAATGGAATATTCGTAGCATTCGGTCAAACATAGATAATCTTATTAACCTAGTTACAGAGGAAAAACCAGATATTATACTGCTTAATGAAACATTTTTATTACCTGAACCTTCATTTAATCTCAAGTCATATAACGTTATTCGACAAGATAGACCAGACGGATATGGGGGTGTGGCTACATGTGTTAGAAATAACTGGATTTTTCAAGTAAACAAAAAATTCTGTTCAGAAAATATCCAATATATAATTGTCAGAATAGGGAATATTAGTATTGTTAATATATATAGTAACTCAAATCTGCATATAGATCAAAATATATTAAATTCTATTTTAGAAAATAGTAGAAATCAAAAAATAATTATCATGGGTGACCTTAACTCTCATTACCCTTTATGGGACCAAATGCCTATAAATAAGGGAGGGAGGAATGTTAATGATTTCTTATTAAAAAATGACCTTATAGTTATGAATGATGGATCAGCTACTTTATTAAATAATACAAGTAATAAAATAAGTGCTGTTGATCTAACAATGGTAAGCAGTGATATAGCAATTTTCACCAACTGGAAAATTATAAAAGATTGTGGTAATAGTGATCATTTTCCCACTTCTTTAACATATAATATTATTGATAAAGATATTAAAGAATCTGTTATTAGCACTTATCAAGTTAAAAATTTTAAAAAAGCTAACTGGGAATTATATTATGAAAAAGTCCTAATTGAAATTATTTTGAATAATGACAATAATATAAATTATAACAAATTAGTAGAGATCATGAATTTAGCTGCAGAAGATTCTATACCAAAAAAGATGTGTGGAGTAATGTATAAAAAGGGCAATCCATGGTGGGAGGAGGAGTGCACAATATGGATCCTAGAAAGGAGAAAAAGCATAGATATATTTAATATAAGTCCTACCTTAGAAAACTATATACAGGTTAAAAGATCTATTGCTATTACCAGGAAAAAATTGAGGGAAAGGAAAAAAGAGAATTTTGTCAAGTTTTGTCATACTTTAAATAGGAATTCTAATGTCTCATACGTCTGGAATAAAATTAAAAAATTTTCAAATAATTGTAACTTTAAAAATAAAGAAATGGTTCTTAATAACGATATTAAAAAGGATATTTTAAAAAAAATGGCAAATATTAATATAGATCCAACGTTTCAGATGCTTCCTAACAAAGTTAATAGCAAAATGGACCTCTTCAATATTATAGAATTGAACTTTGCTTTGCAAAATAAAAGTTTTTCGGCGCCAGGCATGGACGACTTGGCATACATGATGTTCAAAAAACTGCCACTAAGGGGAAAACAATGGTTGCTTAATATTTATAATGAAATAATGAGGGGAGAATCAATTCCATCTTCATGGAGGAAATTTAATATTATATGTTTACCTAAACCTAATAAAGACCCCAATTTAGCAGAAAATTATAGGAAGATTGTATTAGCTTCATGTGGAGGCAAAATCCTAGAGATAATGATAAAAAACCGCCTAGATTGGTTTCTAGAACATAACTCTCTTTTAGCAGAACAACAAACGGGTTTTCGTAAAGGAAAAGGGATATACGATAGTGCTGCCTATGTGTCATCCTTTATATTCAATGCTTTTACATCCTCAGAATCAGTGTTGGCTGTTTGGTTGGACATAAAGTCAGCATATGATAATGTGAATATATATAAGTTATATCAGAAAATAAATAATTTAAAAATTCCTATAGAACTGAACAACCTCATACATAGGTTAATACGCAATAGATTAGTATACACTAGAAGTGATGATGGTACATTTCTGGGGCCTTATCTAGTCACAACTGGTATAGCACAAGGTTCACCTTTAAGTACTATTCTATTTAACATATATATGGCGGAGTTATTTAATTTAGATTTTGGAGAGGTTAAAATAATGGGTTATGCGGATGATTTGGCACTTATTTTGAGGGGTAAGGACATTGAGGCCATGGTTGCAAGAATGACGGAGGTATTGGGAAATGTTAATGAGTTTCTGGTTCAGAATGATTTATCGTTGGCGCTTGGTAAGTGCAAGGCGGTATGGTTTACTAAAGGAGGTAGAAAGATCCGACCTCCACCAATTATGATTAATAATGAAATTATAGAATATAAAACGGCAGTCAAATATCTAGGCATAATCTTCCAGAAACATCTCAAATGGAATTTACATACCGAGAACATTGTAACTAAAGCAAGTAAAGCACTTAATATTTTGAAGGCTATTTGTAGGGTATGGTGGGGAGCTGATCCTTCCACCCTATTAATGATTTTTCAGGCTTTGGTTGTATCACATTTGGATTTTGGAGCGATTCTTTTAAAGCCGACAAGTCAAACTATATTCAATAGATTAAATGTCGTTTTTTACGAAGGGTTACGCATATGTTTGGGTTGCATGAGATCCACCCCGAGAGTAGCCCTGTTGGCAGAAGCCACTATGATGGATTTGGAACAAAGAAGGAAAAATTTAACTATAAACTTTTTGAAAAAAATCATTAGTGTGCAAAATCATCCCATTTTAGATATTATAATGGAAAACCGTAGAATTCTATTGTATAAAATGGGCTCTATTAATAACTCTAAAGTAACGTATTTAATAGAAATGATGCAACAATTTTTACCACATATAAACAAAATTCATAAATCTAAGATGTTACCATGTTATGAATTAGACTTGGAGGAATTAATTGGGCCTAAAAAATTTTTAGTAGTAATATAAGGAAAAATGAAATCATGATTAAAGAAAAATTCTATGAAGTTACTGAAAAATATAAAAATAGTTTCACTTTTGTATTTTCGGATGCGTCAAAAAAGGATAATAGAGTGGGGTTTGGTATTAGTATTCCAGAGTTGAAAATAAAATTCTCGGCTAGACTTAATGATCTCCTTTGCATTTGTAAAGCCGAAATATTGGCAATATATGAAGCTGTAAAAATCATAGTTAATAGAAAAATTAAAAAAGCGATCATATTTTCGGACTCACAGAGTGCAGTTCAAAAGATTAATAATAATTTACTTAATGTTAAAGCAGACTTTTGGACATTAAAGACTAAACATGATATTTTGGTGGCTAATAAAAATGGCATAGACATTAGATTGGGATGGATCCCAGGGCATTCTGGTATAACCGGGAATATTGAAGCGGATACTCTTGCAAACGTGGGTAGAATTTTGAATGTTCCCAGAGATAAGGTCATTGATGCAGTTGAAGTATATAATAAGATTAAATACAATCTTAAAGAAGGATTTAAACAAAATTGGGTAACTTCGGGGCTAAACAAAAATTACCAATATAACAAGGTGCAGGACAAATTCCCAGTAAAAAGATGGTTTTCCTTAGTACCTTTTAAAGACCGCAGGCACATTACTACCGTAATTAGGATGAGAACTGGACATTGTTTAACAGGTGAACACTTACACAAACTTAAAATTAGGGAATCTCCACTTTGTGAGTGTGGACAATTAGAAAGTCTGAATCATATCTTTTTTGAATGCCCTATTAACGAAATCAGGTCTTTCGATTTATATAAAGAGTTCATTAATTTAGGATACACTTCACCCATTACTATCAATATGATTTTAGCTAAACCCTCTAGTGAGTCAATCAAAATTATGATGCAGTTCCTTAATTACAATAAAATAAAACTGTGATGCTCAACTTATAATGGCCTATCCAATGTCCTTAATCCTAGATTTGTGTGTCTTTTATTGTTTTCAGTTTGCCTATGTATGTGGTCGTACTAACATTGGTCCAATTACCAGCATCATGTTAAGAGCTGCTCAACTGCTTACATCATTAATTTCACAGCACTTTGTATAATCGAATTAGTAATTTTGTAGATGGTCACGGGATGGTCTAGAGCCAGACACGACGTGGTCATTACGTAATGGAGCTGGCAATTGCCTAGAAGCAAAGCCATAAACAAGCAAGCAAGCAAGCAAACACGTATAAAACGTAAAAGTCAAGAGCGGAAAACAGTAAACGGAGCCGGCTATAAATACTCGAGCAGGAGATTAATATCTATATGGAAAGAAGGTTTAAGAAAAATGGTCGGCGAAATAAAGCCTTTCCCGCCTATCTTCCTATTAAAGTTAACTAGAAAAAAACAAAATATTATTGAAGGAGAATTGAAAACTGATAAAATTATCAAAACTTATTTGAGAAAAATAAAACAATTTAGGAAAATACCTTCTTTATAGAGCAACGATGCTGCTGGTCAAGGTACAGGGTGATCCCCTATAATGTCGCCCCCCTTTAACTTTTTTATTTTAAGTGTCTCAAAAAAATTAAAAGTATGGTTATGTAGGTACTGAAAAATACTTTTTTTCTGCATACAAAAAATATTGGGAAAATGATCAGTATACAGGGAAAAACAAAAAGTTAATTTTTTTTCAGATAGCTCTTGAAAAGTTAAGATAAGAATGTGAAATTTATTTTATTCCATCTCTAATGATCTTCTTGCTACCAAGGTGAAAAGTAGCAAAAGTACCGATTTTCAACTGTTTATAGCTGTGAAACTACTACCTTTAGAGGTATAACATCATACATAAAATATGCTTAGAATTTTACAAGGAATCGAGAAATAAATTCATATATAGGGTGTTCCATTGAAAAAAAATTTACTTTTTGGTTTCCTCTGTATACTGATCATTTTTCCAATATTTTTTATACGCAGAAAAATAGTATATTATTTTATATGGAGGAAAAGTGATACTTTTCATGGCGCGCTCGTGTTTAACAGCCGAACGGAGTGAGGCTGGTAATAGAGAGCAAGCCATGAAAAGTAACTTTTCCTCCACATAAAATATGCTGTTTTTTCTTCAAATGTCGACATATTAATGCAAAAACATCTCTTAATAGTAATAATATCTAATTATTATTAAAGATAAATGGGTTGGCAAGGCGACTTAGACCACGGTCGTAGGTGGCCTTGCTTAGACCGGTATCGGTGAATATAATGTAACATAAAGCTGTCAGTGGACACTGTCAACAATAATAATTTTTTTTAAGATGGCGTCTCCGATTGCGTTTAAATTCCGTATTGATAAGCAGTTATTGAGTAAATTCGATTAAATAATAACCAATTTTTTCCTAAATTAGTGATTTTTAGAAATGCAGTCACAAATTGAGTGATAAATACAAATTGTAGTTTAATAAATCTTGAGTTGTTGACGCTTATTTTGTTGTCTGTTTGTATTGTATCTATGTTGCTATGACAACACTTTTACCTCCGCCGGCGGAAAAGTGAAAAGTAAAGCTCCGGTGGAGGAAAAACGAAACTTCACGGCCGCCTACACAGTCGAGTAATGACGGATTTGCTGACGTTTGAAGAAAAAAGTATTTTTCAGTACCTACATAGCCATACTTTTATTTTTTTTTGGGACATTTAAAATAAAAAAGTTATAGGGGGGCGACATTATAGGGGATCACCCTGTACAAACAAACAAGATAACACCGATCCCGTATAATGGTTATCACACAGAAAATATTAGTTATCCTTCGCATCTCCGCCGTCCCTCATTACGATTTGTAGTATACAACTTTTTCCCAATCGGTACAATTTTTAAAGAAGTTATCTAAAAACATGGTGATTCAGCCGACCCTGGCTAGCCGCTCGAGCTCATCGCCTTGATGCGTCATTACAATTTTGTACCGATCGGTGACAAGCAAGAATCCGTAAATCGGTTCTTTCTTTTGGTTTTAAGAAGAAAAATGCCTAGAAATTACAAGATCAATCGACTTACCTGTAAGGAAGATCGATCGGAATTATCCGAGCATCTCCGCCATCCCTCATTACACTTTGTAGTATACAACTTTTTCCCGATTGGTACAATTTTTAAAGAAGTTATCTAAAAACATGGTGATTCAGCCGACCCTGGCTAGCCGCTCGAGCTCATCGCCTTGATGCGTCATTACAATTTTGGTTCGTGAGATTTTTGATTACATTGCATTTGGGGTGATAGGGAGAAGGTAAAGACTGGGTGGGTTTGTAATGAGGGATGGCGGAGATGCTCGGATAATTCCGATCGATCTTCCTTACAGGTAAGTCGATTGATCTTGTAATTATCCTTCGCATCTCCGCTATCCCTCATTACACTTTGTAGATGTTTAAAGTATTTGCGATGTAATCTACATTAACTGAAAATTGCGAGTTTTCTGTAGTCCTAGATTTGTAAGGCCCTTTTTATAAGCTAAAATTCAAATTTATAACCATTAGATTTAATAACACACATCACGAAGGTACATATCAGTGGCGGCTCGTCATTGGACGCAGGTGAAGCGCCGCTTCACCTATAATTTCTAAAATTTCATTACTTTAAAGTAAAAATATTTTTAATTAAATAAAATTTTTATAATCTAAATTTCTAAGCAAAATTAGTGCAATTTCTCAAATTACATTTCTTAAAAATACAAATTTTCATAATATAAATTTCTAATCAAAATTAGTGCGATAATACTCATAAAAGATAATTAACTATAAAACGTAGCGCGCTGAATAACTTGTCATAAGATCGGCCGGTGCGAGCGGTTTTCGACACTCAATACAGTCACGAAACACGTGGGAATCGCAAACAGCAAGATCAATAATTGCACTGCAATATACAGATTTATTTACGATGGTTGCTATGGCAACGGGCGAAGCAGACATGCTAGATACGTGGGCTATTTATAGAACGGAAGCAGCCCGGCAATGCGACTCCGACAGGTTCTTATGTTAATATTAAATTCAGTTCACAGTCGTTCGGAAGCGAATTTGCATCACGTCGTTGTCGCGCATTGTTTTACGAAAGGTTTAGGAAATGTTTCCATTGTATGATCCGATCGGCATCTTGTTAGAAACACCATTTTCCAGGTTGAAAACGATGATAAAAGAGACTTTTTAAATACGGAGGGACCTAAGCCTTTCCTTCAAATAGAAAAACAAGTAGTAAAATCAAGAGAGAGATTTTTCGTTCGTAGGTTTCGAAATCTGATCTGAGTATTCTGATTATAATTGGTTGTATGGAGGTGTTTATTTAAAGAAACTATTTTGTATGCCACTATGCCCTGTTTAAGTGTTGGTGGAAAATCGAGCGTTTGGAATAAAGACGGATTTAACATTTTTGGGAATGTGACAAGAGGTTGTAGTAGGCATGAAGCTTCTTCGGACCATATTCACTGTGCATTATCATTTGCGAAGTTAAAGAAAAGCCTCACTACAAAATCGAAGAATAGACCTTATATTTAAAAAGTATATGGGAGCAGTCAAAATAACTGTACGCGAGAGTGTGGGTAAGTTAGTAAATCTATTATCTTTTTGATATTATTATAAATTGGTGGCGGCGCTCATGGTATATTATTTCTTGCAGGTATCGTCACCGCAGGACTTTTGGGCGTGGCCCCAAACATTTTTTCCCGCGGCGCTATCTACCTAATTGCGCTTCACCTATTCTTGCCTACACGAGCCGCCACTGGTACATATATCATGTTTAACGCTTAACTGATATTAACCTTTAACTTACTTTTAATACTATACCAATATTCTTATGTAACATGATAACAAGTTGGTAAGTAAGTTATAATTGTAGCTTAATATTTATGACTCCTTAGAAATTATGGTTCAATAAACAAGATGCCAATCCAGTGGGATTACCCACGCCAAGTTTTTTATAGAATTTCGAGAATACTTTTAATTTTTCTGTCGAGCCAGCTGTCTTCTGAATGGTTTGTAATGTAACTCCCATTCTTTGAACTGCTGAAGTTGCCCCGTGTCGCGTGTTGTGTGCCCCAAAGATTTCCGTGTTTATACTGCTGGCTTTTAGTATTAACTTGACCCATCTGCTAATGGTTTGACTGCTGTCTGGGTGATAGGGCTTTTTGTGAGTGAGTATTACATTTTGTTTGGTTTTGCTACTTGTGGTATTGATTGCATCTGCAAATGCAACTATCTATTAGCATATTTACAGTATCTGTGAATACCGTAATTTCTGTTTTGAACAAAAAAATAGGTATGTTCACTAGCTGCAACTGCAATTGCCGACAGTGGAGGGTACGATCGATTGTATCTGCTAATACAACGAACTATTCACCTTTTATTGACTGGTAGCACCCATTTTCCTTTTGTGCGTTCTATGTAAGTCTCTAATAGTGTGGCTATACATAGTTCAGGTTGATTAATAAAATAAGGTAATATCAAACTAGGTTGAAGCCTGTTTAAGCCACTTGCTTTTATTTTATCCGGGAATCTGATTTCAATTATGTATTCATATTTAAAAATATTGTCTATTTTTACTTCCGGGCTGTCCGTGATTTGTGTGCCGTTATTAGTATTAAGAGTGTTACTAGCTTTAAAGTTAGATTTGTAGATTTATGAATTCGTGCGGGTACATTCTCTTTAAGCGCTGTAGAACTGGGTAGGAATCCCAAGTAATTGAGTATTTTGATTTTAGGGGTCTTATGTTAAATGTTTCATTGAGAAATCTTCTTATAACCGCTTCGTCTTTTGTTTGAGTAGGATGACTCCGAAGACAATTGAATGTTTAGGAGCTCAAGAATAAGTTTACGGTTTTATTATATATTTGTTGGCGCTTAGAAAAACAGAAATTCCCCTGTTTATCGTAAGTATTTCCGTATTGTTTGAGGGCGCTATCTGTCAATGAAGAAATAATCACTTTTATCGCTTCATTAGGTACGCTTTGTTATAGAAAAGCTCTTCTGACAATGAGGAAGTTTCATCAATTTTTTTTTTATTTTTTTTCATTTTTTTTTTATTTTATTATTGCTGATTTTGATAGCCCATGAAAAATAAGTGAACACATGTTTTTTCTTTTTTCCCTAAGCCGAAAAATGAGGCAGATACAACGCCTTGAGATGTGCTTATGACGTCATAATACACATGAATTGTTACGTCACACCATGCATAGTATATAATTACAAAACTAAAAACTGGTATAGGTCTTGTAATATTCATCTTTAGTGGAAATAAAAAAATACGTATCGATTTTTTTTTTTTTTACACAGTTTAATTTCTCAGGAAACTTCCTAATTTCCCTACAGCCAGAGAAATTTTCTTCCACAATGGTTGTTTCTCTCCGCAAGGAGATGTGAGTAAGTATTTTTCAGGGTAAAGATAATAGACTGTTCTGCCAGTAGGTCCCTTTTCTCTTGTATAAACCCCAAAAGTGAGCATGGTTGCGGGGGAATAAGTACGCTTTTTTCGGAACCTAAATCTTGTAATGTTTTGTAATTTTATTTATAATTTTAAGCAATTCTCTTTTGAATTACCAAT
>JAEQML010067507.1:0-19026 GCA_016904865.1 Pissodes strobi
GAAGCGTCTTATCGAGTAGCATCATCGTGGGAAATTTGGTGCCTCTATTTAATTATTATTTAACAATTAATTTACATTTCAGTAAGCACCATGATAGTGGGTTAGAAGCTATGTAGGTACTTACCGGTCATAATCTTTAGAGGAAATTTGACCTAGACCTAGTTGAACAGGCACGATATGCACAAGAAATACCCGGCATGTTTATACACTTATTCAGTTTTAAAATTTGGAAATTACGACAAAATTCATAACTCAAACACTTATCGGAATTTGTAACAGTAACCATAGATAGGATGAGTCATCACACGTCGACCGAATTGATGGACTTATTTGTTTACATAATATTTTTCACTCAGTTTTTCATTTATTTAATTATTTTATATCGTGTAGATATTATAATTATATTTCGTAAAGGTTTCTTGTGGGAGATTCCAAGTAAGCTACTTGGATGTCCATTCATATTTAAGTAAATGATGTAGAGAAAGTCCACACTAAAACCCTGCTAAACGCAGAAAGATCAGATTGAATGTCGAGAAATGGAAAGGGGCTATTGCTGAAAGTTTGGATAGAGCAACTACTTACAACGAAATGAAGCAATATCTTTTACTGCGCTACATGAAGCTGATATCAAGATTAATGAACTTGAGGAGGAGGACGGATAGTTGAAAGGAAAAAGAAACTTGTCCTTTTTCTATTTAAATGAACCAGCTGAAGGGTACTCAAGTGTGCAAATATCTATGTTTCTGTAAGGTCAGATGACTTGAAGTGTTTGTGGGCAATTTGTTCATTAAAAAAACATTGTGTTCAGACAAGACTGTTATAAAACTACCAGTGCGGGTCGAGTATATTAAGTACTTTAGATAAAGTGCTTCATGAAGCCAAAATATTTTTGATTGACAACAAAAATTAAGATGATATAACATCAACTATAGAACTGTAACTCTACTAAACTTTTGTATTTGTATGTGTAACTGGGCCCAAATGGGACCCTCCACTGCGACCCTTGGTCTATTGTGGCTCACATCTGTAGATTGCACTAGGCCAGAGGCTTAATCCTTTTGATGAAATCAAATAGCTGTCTGGGGGTGGATAGTTTGTCTGGTTCTTTCCATTGCCGGACAGTAGCATAAAACATGCTCCATTGTTTCTTCGCCTTCCAAGCACAAGCGGCATCCCGTTTCTTCGGAATGCCCTATCTTGTTCATGTGGCTAACTAACTAGTTAAGTACTTGTATTGTTACTAAAATGGCTTGCAGGGAGACTAGAATTCAATAGTGTCTGTCTAGAACAGCTAGTAAAATTGAGCTGCTTCGAAACCTTCGGTTTGCTTTTATTGTCGCAATACTTATTGGTTCATACAACCCGTTTGCATTTTATTCACAATACTTATACAACATAGAAAAATCACTGCTTTTTGTATTTATATATGTGATATTAGTTTTGCCTAACATGACTTAAGCTAATTAATCATTTTATTGTATCATGTATTCTGTTATTGCTACTTAAAAAGATTGTGCTTGAGTAGGTACTGAATAGGTGAACTAACTAAAAAAACCATTCACTATATATACCGTTTACTTTTTGTAACTCGCTTTACTCTGAGAAATCTACTTGAATACTTATACGTAAAATATTGCCTAAACACAGATCGACATGATTCATTATAGCTCATATTCTTTATAATTCTTATTATCCTCTTTTGAATGACAAAAAGGTTCTGAATTTGGCTGTCCCTTCCCCAGAATATAACATGAACAAGATAGGGCTTTCCGAAGAAACGGGCTGCCGCTTGTGCTTAGAAGGCGAAGAAACAATGGAGCATGTTTTATGCTACTGTCCGGCAATGGAAAGAACCAGACAAACTATCCACCCCCCAGACAGCTATTCGATTTCATGAAAAGGATTAAGCCTCTGGCCTAGTGGAATCTACATATGTAAAGCCACAATAGACCAGGGTCGCAGTGGAGGGCCCCGTTTGGGCCCACTTACACATACAAATTCAAAAGTTTAGTAGAGTTACAGTTCTATAGTTGATGTTATAACACATGATTGCCGGCCAATATAAAATATACTTTTGGTCTTATGTTAACTCGTTAAGGAAAGAGGTCGGTTTTCCAAAGAGGATGTTCCTGGACGACGTTGAAAGGAGTAATCCTAAAGACATTGCGGAGGCTTTTGCTGATTATTTCCAGCACTGCTACAAGGATTATTCAAACCTTACACAACCAGCTGTTGCAGAAACAGAACAAGTGGATCTTACACATCGAAGATTCACTTATGAAGAAGTTCTTGGGAAGCTTAGCACTCTGAAGGAATCCAAGAGCACTGGTTTTGACGGAATACCCTCTATATTACTAAAAAACTGTCGCAGTTCTCTGGAAGGACCACTGTGTGCGCTTTTTCAAAGATCTTTTGACGGTGGCGTTTTTCCGACCTTATGGAAGAAATCTTGGCTTGTGTCTCTTTATAAGTCAGGACAACGTGAGAACGTGAGGAACTATCGAGGAGTGTCTCTGTTACCAGTAATGTCCAAAGTATTTGAATCTATCGTAACTGATGAGATATTCTCATCATTTAAACAATGCATAGCTCAGGAGCAGCATGGGTTTTTTAAGGGCAGATCAACGGCTACCAACCTAGAAGTTTTCCACGACTACCTAGTTAATGCAGTTGAGGATGGATTTCAGGTTGACGTCGTTTACACCGACCTAACGAAGGTCTTCGACCGAGTGTGGCAGCGGTTGCTTGTGCGGAGACTACGTGTAGTAGGAGTTTCCGGAGCATACATTAAGTGGATAGAATCTTATCTCATCTCACAGACCGTAAACAACGTGTAAAGATTGGTAACGTGCTGTCTCGTGAAATAGAAGTGACTTCGGGCGTGCCGCAGGGGTCCCATTTGGGTCCTGTATTATTTTTAACGTTTTTTAACAGCGTTGTGTCTCAATTTAATAACTGTAAATGTCTCATGTATGCAGATGACCTTAAACTGTTCTTCAAAGTTAAAACTAAAGAAGACTGTTTAGCCCTCCAGTCAGACTTGAATTCTTTGGTCAACTGGTGTAATGCAAATTGTTTTGAATTAAATGTTAGTAAGTGTTAAGTCATGCGTTTTTTTAAATGTAAACAACCCGTTATGTGTGACTATTCCATTGCAAATTGTGTTTTAGAAAATGTACATAGTTTTAACGATTTAGGGGTAATTTTTAGTAGCGATTTAAGTTTTAAAAAACACATTGACCCGGTAATTTTAAAATCATCTAGAATGCTTGGTTTTCTACGTCGTACCTGCTCCAACATATGTGATATTAGAGCTATTAAGTCATTGTACAACTGCCTTGTTAGAAGTGTTTTAGAGTATTGTAGTGTAATATGGTGTCCTTTGTATAATTGTTATATCGATCAGCTAGAACGAGTGCAAAATAAATTTGTAAAAATATAAATTACGATTTCCATATAGAGATATTGACTATCAGGTATACGCATTCAATTGGCAGGGCTAGAAAGTCTTAAAGTAAGAAGGGAATAAGGAGCCTTGGCTATTTTTTTGTATAAATTAATTCATGGGCAAATAGAGTGTGATTACCTGTTAGATAAAGTGTTCATTAGAGTGCCTCAAAGGAGAACACGGTTGCAATGCTTATTTCATAATGAGCAACATCGAACCAACTACGGTAAACAAGGTTTTTGTAACAATCTAACAAAGAATTATAACGAAATATTTACCAACATTGACATTTTTAGATATAGCCTAAATACGTTTAAGAATTATGTACAAAGTTTTAAAATAGGTCGATTTTAGAAAACTTAAGAACGATTGTTAATTGTAAGTACTATTTGGAGTATTTGACTCTGTAATTTAAACTTTCTTGTACTAACTAAATAAATAAATATCATATTCATTTTTATTGTCAATCAAAAATATGTTGGCTTCAGGAAGCACTTTATCTAAAGTACTTAATATACTCGACCCGCACTGGTAGTTTTATATCAGTCTTGTCTGAACACAATGTTTTTTTAATGAACAAATTGCCCACAAACACTTCAAGTCTTCTGACCTGACAGAAACACAGACATTTCCACACTTGGCTACCCTTCAGCTAGTTCATTTAAATAGAATGGACAAGTTTCTTTTTCCTTTCAACTATACATCCTCAAGTTCATTAATCTTTATATCAGCTTCATGTAGCGCAGTAAAAGATATTGCTTCATTTCGTTGTAAGTAGTTGCTCTATCCAAACTTTCAGCAATAGCCCCTTTCCCATAGAAATGGAGTCCTATTTCTATGCCCTTTCCATTCCTCGACATTCAATCTGATCTTCCTGCGTTTAGTGTGGACATTCTCTTCATCAGCTTTACTTAGATATGAAGGACATCCACGTAGCTTACTTGGAATCTCCCACAAGAAACCTTTATGAAATATAATTATAATATCTACACGTTATAAAATAATTAAACATAGATAAATATTAAGGGGGAATAATTAAATAAATGAAAAATCGAGTGAAAAATATTAATGTAAACAAATAAGTCGACCATCAATTCGGTCGACGTGCGATGACTCATCCTTACATCCTTGCCAAAAAACCGCCTGCTTCTTGGCCTTGTCGTATAGATGGCCTTGACTGACGCGCTGCGCTACAACAAAAGTCAGTTTGACGGATGGACACACTGTTTCGCGCATGCGCAGAAAATTTTGACACCCCCCCCCCAGCTGTCGCTACTCGTTGGCATATACTTAAAAAGAAATATACTGCTAAACCGTCATTTGGACAATGAGTGGAAAATGAAGTCAACACTAAAAGACGGGAATTTCAATTTTGCATAAGTCTATCTGTGTCGTTCAGGAAGTTGTTTGTGCGCACGCTCTGTACGGAACGTTCTTATTGGTCCGTTTGTCGCGCATTAAACTGGCCGAGGCCGACCCTGACCACGGCCACCTATACAAGGCCATGAAGCAGCAAATCTTGCCCTTCTACTACCTAGTGCTTCCCTATTAATCTTAAAATAAGACAATATGGTAAAACTGGACACAAGTTTATTAATTATAAAAATAAATATGAGAAATATAGACATGAAATAAAAATCATATCAAAGATAGGGATAAATCAAAGTTACGAGTAGTAGATGAACGGAATATCTGAATAACATAATTGTTTTGTATTATGCTTGTTGGCTTATAATTTCCATTTTTGATAATATGTATGTATTAATAATATAAACTATGTGATTAGGGGGGGCTGCATTGTATTGGCTGGCAGGAACGTCAGACTGGTGAGAGAAGTTTGATTACGGGGAGTGACGACCCCGCCATTCCGAGTTGCCATGGGATATGGCGCATCAAATCCCATCGTCCTCCCCCAGGCTGGAGAACACCACAGTACAAAGCCTGGAGCCGATCAATGACAGTTTGTGACAAGAGGGGCTGCATTGTATTAACTGGCAGGAACGTCAAACTGGTGAGAGAAGTTTGATTACGGGGAGTGACGCCCCTGCCATTCCGAGTTGCCATGGGATATGGCCCATCAAATCCCATCGTCCTCCCCCAGGCTGGAGAACACCAAAGTACAAAGTCTGGGGCCGATCAATGACAGTTTGTGACAAGAGGGGCTGCATTGTATTGGCGGGCAGGAACGTCAAACTGGTGAGAGCAGTTTGATTACGGGGAGTGACGCCCCCACCATTCCGAGTTGCCACGGGATGTGGCCCATCAAATCCCATCGTCCTCCTCCAGGCTGGAGAACACCAAAGTACAAAGTCTGAAGCTGATCACTGGGGAGTGATCCAACAAACCCCATTTTTACCCCTGTCAGACTAGGGACCGCCAAAGGAATGAGTCTGAGGCCGATGCTTCGAGTGGAAGCGGCCCTAGGTGGTAGATGCATAAGCCTACTCGTATCGTCCGGTGAAAGACCACCCCACCAGAATTGGGAAGCGCTAAGTGGTTTTCCCAAATCACGTTCCGCTTCCGCGCTGGTGGTCCCGGGTTCCACAGTAGGAATATATGGACATGATGGTGCTTCCAGGATCAAAATATTCCGGAAGTAAACTCCCCGGCCATTCGGATCTCCGGGCGCTGGGTGGCCCTGGGAGCCCTTCATTCCGCATTTCACAGACAGCAAAGATACCGAACCAATTTAGAATAGATTTCTGCAACATAAGAGGCCTAAATACAAACATAAATTCGGTACACCAACATCTACAAGCAAATAGACCACACATATTAGCCCTTACAGAAATACAAGTATGTTCTACAACAACAACAGTGAACTACCTCTATCCTGGTTACGACTTACATACCCGATTTAGATATAAGTTCGGAATATGCCTTTTTGTCCGAAGCGACCTTTCATGTCACCGCGAGGAAATACTCGAACCGAACAACCTTGAAGTCATGTGGCTCAAGTTCACCGCCAGGGGATCAACCAAGTTTATATGTTGTCTCTATCGCCCTCCGAGCGATAGAGCCTACCAAAGCTTTTTCTCAACACTAGCTACCACTTTTGACTCAGTACAGGTCGATCACCCCAGTTCAGAAATAAGCGTTCTGGGAGACTTCAATGCCCACAACACCAACTGGCTCAAACATCACAACAAGACCGACAACGAAGGTAGAGAAGCTGAAGCATTTGCCATCAGCTGCGGGCTTACTCAACTTGTAGACGAACCAACTCGAATCTCAGAGAGGGGCGAATTCGCCGCCCTCCTGGATCTTTTTCTGACCACCAATCCTGACCAGTTAAAGGTTACCGTTGGTCCGCCATTAGGTACCTCCGACCACAAACTTATTACAACGGTTTGTGAATTGCCACCCTACAGAAGGATCCACCATTGCCTCGCAAAATCTGGCATTACAATTCTGCAAACTGGGACGACCTAAGGCAGTTCTACCTAGATTTTCCTTGGCTCGACGTCTGCTTTGCCACTAACGACCCGTCAGACTGCTGCGAAGAGATCATGCAAGTAATCTCCTCAGGAATGGAAGCATACATCCCAAATTCCATCAAGTTACCATCAAAAGGAAAGCCCTGGTTCGACAAAAGATGCGAAAGAGCTGTAGGAAGGAAACAGCAAGCCTATAAGTACTGGCAGCAAAATCAGACCGCTGAAAATCGCAATTATTTTATCGAAGCGAGAAACGAGTGCAAGCGTGTGATCGACGAAACTAAGGACAAACACAATCAAAGGATCAGGAATAAACTTTTGCAATGCCCCAGTGGTTCCAGGAATTTCTGGTCGGTAGCAAAGGCAGTAAGTAACAACTTTACAAAAACGTCTCTCCCACCTTTGAGGGACGAACGTGGCATCACGGCGACTACAGCCAAGGAAAAAGCAAACATGCTCGCCAAAATGTTTTTATCGCACTCTACCTTAGACGTGCCCCAAGGCAAGACTCTCCCCACTATACCGAACATCAACACTACCATGGCAGAAGTCAAGTTTTCTCACCGTGATATTCGCAAAATCCTTAAAGAACTAGATACGCAAAAGGCATCGGGACCGGACGGAATACCTGCCATCGTGCTAAAGAACTGCGCCAACGAACTAACACCCGATTTTTCCAGGCTTTTTTCTCTTTCTTACAGAAAAGGGATTTACCCATCCTCTTGGAAAGTCGCTCGAGTGCAACCTGTTCCAAAGAAAGGCAAGAAAACCACGCCCTCAAACTATCGCCCAATTGCCTTGCTTCCAATAATCTCCAAAGTCATGGAACGTGTAGTCAACCAGCAACTACTCAAGTACCTCGAGAGCAACAGAATAATCAGCGATAATCAATACGGCTTTCGCAAAGAGAGATCGACAGGAGATATATTGGCCTATGTCACTCATATATGGAGTAGGGCAATTGAAAACTACGGAGAGTCTCGAGCGATTGCGTTGGATATTTCAAAGGTATTCGACAGAGTTTGGCATTACGGACTACTCAACAAACTGCCGTCCTTGGGACTGCCAGCCTCGCTGCAGCTGGCTGGCCAGTTTCCTTAAGAACCGATTCCTACACGTTGCAGTCGATGGACACATCTCGGACACATTCACCATCAACGCGGGCTAGTGTTGAGAAAAAGCTTTGGTAGGCTCTATCGCTCGGAGGGCGATAGAGACAACCTATAAACTTGGTTGATCCCCTGGCGGTGAACTTGAGCCACATGACGTCAAGGTTGTTCGGTTCGAGTATTTCCTCGCGGTGACATGAAAGGTCGCTTCGGACAAAAAGGCATATTCCGAACTTATATCTAAATCGGGTATGTAAGTCGTAACCAGGATAGAGGTAGTTCACTGTTGTTGTTGTAAAACATACTTGTATTTCTGTATTTCAGGGCGCAATACTTTCACCAACTCTGTTCCTCATCTATATTAATGACCTGCTGATCGAAACGAATAATCCTGTTTACAGTTTTGCAGATGACAGTACCCTTGTCTCCCACTTTAGATCAGAAAAACCATTACCAGCGACTGAGACTCATCACCGCAGGCAGGAGCAGATTACAGCAATTAATCAAGACCTGGAGAAAGTTCAAACTTGGGGCGACCGAAATTTGGTCCAGTTCAATGCAGCAAAGACCCAAGCAGCAACGTTTACAAAGAGGGCCAATACAGCGGGCCCTGACATCATTATGGCAGGATCGACCATTCCTTCATCCTCGTCAATCGGGCTGCTGGGTGTCTCGGTCAACAGCAATATGTCATGGCATGACCATGTTGCTAACATCGCAAAATCAGCCTCCCAGAAGCTTGGTGCGCTATTTCGCAACAAAAAACTCTATACACCGCAGCAGTTGCTCTTGCTGTACAAAGCGCAAATAAGACCGTGCTTAGAATATTGCTCACATATCTGGGGTGCCGCACCAAAGCATACCCTAAAGCTGCTGGATTCCATTCAGAAGAGGGCTGTGCGTCTCGTCGGCGATCCAGAGTTGACCCGGAATCTGGAGAGTCTCGAACATCGCAGACATGTGGCCGAGATGTCTCTGTTTTACAGATACTTTAACGGCAGATGTTCCCAGGATTTGGCCCGCATAATCCCGCCCCTGGCAACTCCTGTCAGACAGTCCCGACAGACGGCAGGAGCGCACCAGTTCGTCGTACAACTAGAAACACCTAGAACATCGCTTTACCAGAACTCCTTTGTCTGGCGCACTGCATCACTGTAGAACTCACTTCCAGGACATCTGTTTCCCACTAATTACAACCTACAAATATTCAAGAACCGTGTCAATCAACATCTTCGCACACACACCGCGCCATAGGATCTCCCTTTAGTGTGTGTGCCACTGCCATAAAAAAAAAAAAAAAAAAAAAAAAAAGTTAATAACAAATGTGATTACAGTTAAATGAAATATGTAGCCCAAGATCAAAGCAGTTGCAAAAGGCAGTATTTTACGTATAAGTATTCAAGTAGATTTCTCAGAGTAAAACGAGTCACAAAAAATAAAAGGTATACATAGTGTATGGTTTTTTTAGTTAGTTCACCTATTCAGTACCTACTCAAGCACAATCTTTTTAAGTAGCAATAACAGAATACATGATAAAATAAAATGATTAATTAGCTTAAGTCATGTTAAGTAAAACAAATATCACATATATAAATACAAAAAGCAGTGATGCTTATCTAGTTAGTTCGCCACATGAACAAGATATACGGCTTTCCGAAGAAACTGGATGCCGCTTGTGCTTGGAGGGCAAAGAAACAATGGAGCATGTTTTATGCTGTCTGGCAATGGAAGGAACTAGACAAACTCTCCACCCCCAGACAGCTTTCGATTACATGAAAGGGATTAAGCCTCTGGCCTAGTGGAATCTACAGATGTGAGCCACAACAGACCAAGGGTTGCCCAAATACACATACAATTACAAAATACAATAGTTAGTAAAGTTGCAGTTCTATAGTTGATGTTATATCATCTTCATTTTTGTTGCCAATCAAAAATATTTTGGCTTCATGAAGCACTTTATCTAAAGTACTTAATATACTCAACCCGCACGTACTGATAGTTTTATATCAGACTTGTCCGAACACAATGTTTTTTTAATGAACAAATTTCCCACAAACACTTCAAGTCTTCTGACCTGACAGAAACACAGACATTTGCACACTTGAGTACCCTTCAGCTGGTTCATTTAAATAGAAAAAGGACAAGTTTCCTTTTCCTTTCAACTATCCATCCTCGAGTTCATTAATCTTGATATCAGCTTCATGTAGCGCAGTAAAAGATATTGCTTCATTTCGTTGTAAGTAGTTGCTCTATCCAAACTTTCAGCAATAGCCGAGGCAATAGCCCCTTTCCATTTCTCAACATTCAATCTGATCTTTCTGCCTTTAGTGTGGACATTCTCTTCATCAACTTTACTTAAATATGAAGGACATCTAGGTAGCTTACATGGAATCTCCCACAAGAAACCGTTTCGAAATATAATTATAATATCTACACGTTATAAAATAATTGAAAAAACTGACTGAAAAATATTAATGTAAACAAATAAATCGACCATCAATTTGGTTGTCGTATAGGTGGCCGTGCCCCGACCCGTGTTCCGTTTATCGATCCATATGTGTTTTATTGTGTCGTGTGATTCGTATCGTATCTTGTGCACATTAAATTGTAATTTCAATTTAAAACTGTTTTTAGACATTTTTAGAGTGTTTGTGCTTTGAAAATAAACATCAAATAAGCATATCCGCTTTAAAAAATAACCTCTGCAAGCGGCAATAATTTAAATCCAATAAACTACCGCCAATCAGGGGGATAACTTTATTGGCTGTTACATATATTTTCAACTAATCACAGAGCGTTTCTAACGATTGCGCAGTATGAACTTACTGAATGACAAAGACCGACTTATGCGAGTTTTAAATAGCTCCGTCGAGATGGCCGCATTTGTCCAAATGTTCACTTGTCCAAATCCGTTCGGAAGCGTTCGGATTTTCGAAGGTCGGTCAGCCGGCAAAACGCTGACGTGAAGCGAGAATTATGCTTCATAGAGAATAACATAACCCAAAAAATCCAAAATAAAATACTTGAAAATGAAAATACGGAATACCTAATGGAATGAATGATTTGTGTACAGGGTGGCTCGAATTCGTGTCTATGTATGGGGAACTCGAAAACCGTAAGAGATACAGTGTCGGTCAAATTAAGGCAAAATTGCGCATTTAAGTGCCTAACAATATGCCGTTTAGAAAGTTTTAAAATTCCGAGTATTTACGGAGATATCCGGAAAAAACCGAAATTGTTAAAAATCGTTTTATTTTTTTCCTGGGCTTATTTAAAAACGGATTTCAAATCTAATTGCACTTTTGCATTGCCACTTTTTCCGCTCTATCCAATGATGATATTCAGTTTGAAATCCGACGTTTCGTCTTCAAGGGATCAGCATCAACTTTCTTTTTTTAAATACGAACTTTAATTTTTTTTATCGTTTTTCAGATGCTATTGGCGTTATTAATATGAGTATGTGTTTTTATTTTTTTTTTATTTTTTTTTTATTTTTATTATTTTTTTATTATTTTTATTTTATATATTTTGCTTTGGCGTGATTTTAAATAATTTAAGGTAGGTACTTTTGAAATTTTCATATTCTATAAAAATATTTTATTTGTTTTTTGCATTAAGTGGAAAATTGGAGCCCGTATTAAAAATTAAAAATATGTAGTAAAATTATTTTTTACGAGAATATAGCCATGAACTATTACTCAAACAAGTTGCTTAGTGCATTTTATTTATTAGCAAAATTCCAATAGGTGTTTTTCCATCAAAGTGCCTATAGTATCACGTAGTATGATTATAAATTGTTGATCTTCTCTATTAAATAAATTTTTTAATTGGTTAAAAGTTGGGAATATTTTATCCTTGCAGTAGCAACTTGTTTGAGTAATAGTTCACGGCCATATTCTCGTTAAAAATAATTTTACTATTTTTTATTTTTTATCAATTTTCCACTTAATACAAAAAACAAAATAAAATATTTTTATAGAATATAAAAATTTCAAAAGTACCTACCTTAAATTATTTAAAATTAATCCAAAGCAAAACATATAATTAAAAAAATAATAATAAAAATAAAAAAAAAATAAAAAACACATAGTCATATTAATAACGCCAATACCATCTGAAAAACGATAAAAAAAATGAAAGTTCGTATTTAAAAAAAGAAAGTTGATGATGATCCCTTGAAGACGAAACGTCGGATTTCAAACTGGATACCATCATTAGATAGAGCGGAAAAAGTGGCAACGCAAAAGTGCAATTCAATTTGAAATCCGTTTTTAAACAAGCCCAGAAAAAAAATAAAACGAATTTTCAAAATTTCGGTTTTTCCGGATATCTCCGGAAATACTCGGAATTTTAAAATTTTCTAAACGGCATATTGCTAGACACCTAAATGTGCAATTTTGCCTTAATTTGACCGACACTGTATCTCTTACGGTTTTCGAGTTCCCCATACATAGACACGAATTCGAGCCACCCTGTACATTTACATTTTATAAAAATTAATATAGTTTTCATTTTCTGTCGTTATAGGTACCTATATTTTTGCCAAATATTTTCTATAACAGTGTGCCAGTAAGGTAAAAGTTTTAACATAATTTTTGATGATAGTTGCATCCAATGGATTGTAATTATGCATGATACAATAAGGAAACTTTCAACATTGGAAGTAGGAGTAGAAGTGTATAAAATTTGATATCAAACTTATTTTTATTAAGTTATTTATTTATTTTACATTTTAATTATGTTGATATTTAGTTCTTTCTCCTGCCTTCTCAACTACATATGATGTATGCTAATTATTTTGTACAATACCTAAGTAGTAAGTAGGTATCTATGCTTTACTTACAATTCGACAATGCAATATAATATATTTTTAAATATTTATTGATATTTTATACCTATCTTGTTACCCTATTTGATATAATAATAATACATTTACTTATTTATTACTTCTTTATACACTTTTAAGATATGACAGATGTGTACAAGGCGATTGAAAAGAAGTATAGTACCTTATACAACAATGGCAATGTAATATGGTAGGTCAAATAAATAGCAACCTAATCCATCTCAAATACAATTAAAATAAAGGCTTGATTCAATACAGAAACAGTAACTAAACTAATCGAATTCATAGAGTTTGAGCAAGGTTTGTTAAGTCACTTTTCCTGAAGATTACCTATGCTTTTTTGGGAATAATCGAATAATTGAGGATCGAGAAGTATCAGGATGGACACACCTAGGATTACAATTGGCACATATAATAACCATAGGTTTCAGATTGCAAATTTATACATTAATTTATTCATGGATAAAACTGAATTTGTACATTACTAATTAAAAATTGTATGTCCATTTTTCACATTTTGAAAATGTTATTTTTTTACTACACATAGGTAACCAGCATTGAAAATAGTGCATCTATTGTGTTGAGGCTAGTAAAATAGCAAGATAGTTTTAAGGATTGGATGAATGGAATATGTAAATGAAACTAATGTTGTGTCGATCATAGACTTTTTATTTCTTATTGTGGAATTAGCAATTATTTTTCAACCTCGGTTTCTGTCAACATATACAACAGAAGAATGGCTGCATTATATCAAAGAATGTTTCTTTTTGTTTAACTTTAACAATAAATGATTTAAAACTGCGTCTGACTTTACTTCTCATAGCAAAAATAGGATGTTTTTGATTAAATGGTGAATGCGCCTTAAAAACTATTTGTCCCCTAAAAAAATATATAGATGGTAGGCTTCTGAATCACTTTACAAGAAAATTTAATTTCCTCTCAAATTGACTAACTTATTTACGTTAGCAAAAAGCTAAAGCGTATTATTTCTTCAGCAGCAATTTCTTTCCCTCTATATCCTCTTCACTCCTGGGGCATGACTTTACGTACTACAGCCTTTAACAAAAGATAAAGGCAAAATTAAGTACCTAAAAAAACAGTCAAACTTAAAACAATTTAGAAATACCCGGCAAAAGTGAAAAAAGCATGTATGCATAGTTACTTGTGATTATAAAACTCTTAAGGTTCAATTAATGTGACCTCATAAACGATTACCACTGTATTATTAATAAAAATGAAAAATGTCTTGAAATATAATTAAATACAGCTTCATATAGAGCCACTGTCTTTCTTTCTATAAATACGTGTAAAATGGGAAAAGCCTAAAATGTAGAACAAGTAGGTAACTGTAAATGAGCTGCTGAATAATATGATAAATTTTTCTGAGAAGACTGCTACTTACATGATCCATGCATGTTGCAAAAAAATGTCAAAATCTAAACAAATCCTGGCCTTCTTGGACCTGCTTTGAATGTGCCATCTACACTATCTCGATTCCTGAAAAGAAAATGTTAAAGGTATATTCATTTGACTAAAATATGTTTAATCTTAAATATTTATTAACAATATCAGATATGCTATGTTTTGAGTACAAATTAAAGTAGAGTAAATGAAGTAGTTGAAAAAAATACTGTTTTTTTCTTGTTCGGTATTATAATACATACTTATTAAAACTTTCTAAACATATTTCTGTGAAATGGACACTAGCCACTATTATTGATATTAATATACCGCTTATGTAAAGTAATTTTGTTGTGTTACCGTGTAGCAATATTTTCATAAATGTTCTTTAAATTTCTTTTTTCTTGTGGGCAAACTTGCATCAGTAGTCTTTTAAAGTGATTTCCTGCAATATTCCTGTCTTCTCTTAGATAATTATATTTAGCAATTATCATTTCTCCAGCAGCATTAAGCTGGCCTGATGCTGTACACTGTAGTCTGTGCAACTGTTTACATCCCAAATACTATCTAAAATAAAAAAAAATCCATAAAATATAACTATTATGTGTAGCATTATGTAAAAAGTAAGAGGTTTTTGTATGTATTGACCCAATGGATTATATTTGCCAAATATGTAAATGACGCTACTGTACTGTTTCGGATTTCAGGTCGGATTTCTTATTTATTTAAATACAGATAAACAGATAACATGTTTCCGTACACTATACCTTTAAGCTGGATTTATAGATTGACATAACATAAGCATAGCATATACATAGTATAGCATAAGCACATTACAAGAAATGGTCGATTTATAAAATGGGCTTGTGCTATGTTGCGCCTGAGCCGTAAATCGAAAATACTAACCTTACAAATTTCATAATTTTGTTTAAAATATTTTAAAGAAGTATATTATAGAGTCTTATGTACATTAATTTATAAATCCTTACCGTTCTCAAAAAGAACAAGCACTCATAAAGCCAAAACGCCAAATTTTATTGAACATCGCATATGTCATTCTCTCAAAAGGTAAATATTATTAAAATTCTGTGTTTTCATTGGTCGAACATAAGCACATAACATAAGAAGTTGAATATTGGTCAACTTCTTATGTCAAGCTTATGTTGTGTTTTATGTTATGTCGATCTATAAATTGCCTAACTTAAATATGAATGTTTAACTTCTTATGCTTATGCTATGCTTATGTTATGTCAATCTATAAATCCAGCTTTATCCAATGCTAGAACATTTTCAGTTCTATGTTTGAGGTCGACCAATACTTTTAGAGAAATAAAGTGAAGCTTTTTCATACTTTTCCAAAAACACAGGCCCAGTGAGAACGTTAACAAAAGCTAAATTATTTACCTCAGTCCACGATACACGTGTATCGTGCCTCAGTCGTTTTACAGCCGCCCTTGTAAAGATGAATACATCATGTGAAAACATATCCACAGGTCTTCTTGGATCCAACTACACCTAAAATATTGCTAAAACACATAATTTTTAACTAATCACTTTATATCGAACAAATATTTTCTGTAAAAGGCGATAGCACAAAGCGTATAATAATTTAATAAAATATCGTCTAGCGTTAAATAAAAATAACCTCCCACAAACTACAAACAGTGTTGCCAGATCAGTTTTCAGTTAGGTAGTAGATTGATGTAAAAAAAATAGTAGATTGATTAAAAAAATAGTAGATTACAAATTCACTGTCTAGCTTAAAAAAAAACATACCTATTCATGGTAAAACTGAAGTAAAGCAGAACTAATACCAGTAACCACTAACAGTAAACTAATAACACCTGTTATTCAGTCGGGTAAGTAAACACGCCGACACAGACACACAAGTGACAAGTCGTAAAGTCGTAAGTAAAATGCTAATGACATTATTGACATTTAAACGATTCAAAGAACGAGCCGGTGAATCCCTTATATGTATATATAGAACTAGTGGTGGTGGTGCCATCTTTTAAAACTGCTTAAAAATAGCAACGTAATTCCACTTCACAAAAATAATAAATATGTTATGTTAGAATTTTAAGATTTCTGTTTAATTTTTTAATTTTTTTCATGTAGTTTTAGGATATTTATTCAAGTATTCTGTTTTTCTCTAAATAATAGTAGAATTTACCTTTAAGAAAGTAGAATAGTAGCCAAAGGTCAAAAATAGTAGATCTACTATAAAAATAGTAGGTCTGGTAACACTGACTACAAATCCAAACAAAATTATCGCGCGTTGTTGCCACATTCCATACAGCACACCAAATCAAGATTACGATGTGTTCGCATTGTGACGATGTATCTAGATGCAGACACAGGGTTGGACAATTCTACGATGTAAATGTGCTACGTTTACACATTTCAGGTACACACGTATGCACAAAGGTTAAACGTCCGCCTCACAATGTAGCCACAGTATACCATTTACATATACACAACTTAAGTGATCCACAGTGTGTTATCGACTGCACAGTGATTGTGTATTATGCTTAAACTCTGCTTACACATGGCATTTGTCCTTCTCAATTTGAACGTAAATATACTATTCCGTGTATATGTAGCTCCGTCGCCCCATGTATACGCCCTGTCAAAGAAACCAATTTTTCATGAGCTACTTCAGGAAAATAGAAGTTTTGCCGCCTGACCTTTATTCGTTCTCAAAACAGGGATTTTAAAAAAATAATTAATATTATGGTTTTTTGAGAACGAAAGAGCGGGCAGCGAAACTTTTATTTTCCTGAAGTATCTGTCTGATGAAAACAATTATTGTTCTTTTTTTCTTTCCACATAATATACAAAGAGCGGCTAAAATATAGAACAAATTCATTTAAAAATCAGGTATTGACTTTTTAGAAAAATGCTCGATCACGTCAATTATAATTTCTCTTCCGTTTTTTTTTTGCATCAAAAAGAAAATATACAGGATGTTTCAAAAAAGTAGATTTGATGTCAAATTTTTTTTTAATGAAACTATTTTTTTTAAATCCAATTTTGAATTCTGCGTCAAATTCTATGTATAATTCACATAGCATACTATAGCACTTGCCTGTCTTAATTTTTAATAGCCTATCGACTGATGGCAACTTCAATATCTCCAAAACAATTAGATATGGAGTATAGGTTCATGCTACCTGAATTATGCGTAGAATTTGACGAACAATTCAAAATTGGAATTTAAGCAATAGTGTTCCATTTAAAAATAAATTAAGTTTGATGTCAAATCTGCTTTTTGACACAACCTGCATAATTTCTTTTTAGAGCAAAAAACCAGAACAAAAAATTATAATGGACGTGTTGGAGCATTTTTCTAAAAAAACAATACCTGATTTTGAAACGAATTTGTTCCATATTTTAGCCGCTCACTTTGTATAGTTACTACTACGGAACACTATCAATTGGTGCAACAGAAAGTAGAAGTAGGAAAACACTAGAAAATTACAGAACTTTTACAAGAATATTAAAATGTATTGAAAATATTCAAATAACATAGTAAAAACGCAAATATATCTTATGCTATACATTGCCAGCCTTTGTTGCAGCTCAGCAGCTCTCTTTTCAGCCATTCTTCGTTTTTTGAAACAAAAAAAATCCTCCAGTCGGTTGGTTGCTTGTCGTAACTCGTAACCATTCGCAGACCGCCACGTCGTTTTGGAGCTCAAATTTGGCAAATTGGGTATTAGACGAGAGTCTTTCATAAAGTCACTGCAATAATACAAAAAAGTACCTATAAGCTGAGCACATAAGATCAATTGTTATGATTGTAACTGTAAATACTCTGAAGGATGTTCACTTTCTAATTTAATAAAAGTAAATGTGCAGAACATTATACGCCGTGATACCCAATGACCTTTGATTGTGCATTCTCTACAGCATCCATACCCAGTGTGGCCTTTGAGCTATATATGAACGAGCCGGTGCCGGTGCATCGCAAATGTAAGCATCCATTACGATTTTATATGTAATTCCTGAATCTATAATTCCATTATTTACGAGTTCCACGTTTTCCTTTACAAAATTAGACAAAAATAAAGAACAAGACTCTGGTTTGCTATTTCCGTGATATATTTTTAACACTCTCTGATTTAAAGTGTTCCAAAAATAATAAAATTGGGCAGTTACGGTTTGATAAAAAAAAGAACCTTAAATTGACATGCAATCAAAGGGCGTTGAAAATTTTTGTATCAAAAATCAGTGTAGCGATAATTGTTACTGGATTTCCATGACCGCCTAGGTATTCTATAATAAGAAAATGCATACCACCCCAGAACTTTACAAATGGTAAAATGACTACCACATGAGATACAAATGGCCAGCATGCTAACGCTCTGCGCTGGCATTGTTCCATCTCCCTCGAATGTAGAAACGACAACACACAACTGCAGAGTGTATGTTATTACACTGTACTATTACTTTTACGTGGTGTATACACAAAATTTTACTTAAAGTCATAATCACCACACTAATGATTTGAACTTTGTCAGCATCCTGTACGAACGTTAAATTTCAAAATTCTAACGACCCAATTAACTTTACGTTATTAATACATAAAAATGTGAGGTAGAAATCCAACAAATTACATTAAACCATTGTAAGCATCATGTAGGGACCTATACGGACGTTAAATTTCAATAGCATTCCAATGATCCATCTGTACTTTGTATAAATATGTTAAGAATGTTAGGTGCATAGGGTTAGTTTGGGTTATAAATATTATTAAACATTGTAGCTCCAATATTAATGGTA
>JAEQML010067508.1:0-19026 GCA_016904865.1 Pissodes strobi
CTAACCTCTTTGTCAAACGGAGCCATTTGACTACCTTTCTTCCAGCGCTGACTGTTCTTTACTTTAAGTTTGGCAGCCAAACTGGCGAATCCCGTATCCGGTGGGAAAATTGTTCCATAGACCTTATCATCCACACTCAAGGTAATACTAGCTGAAAATGCATCGTAATGTATATGTTTAGTACCATAATCATTGTTGCAAGGAACAAACAATATTTTACGTTACTATTGCTGTATTTAATGTAAAAACGAGGGAAAATCGTCCGCTATAAACGTACAGTCCTACCCGAGAATAGCAACCGCAGAGAAGCTACAAAAGCCGTTGGCACCTTTGAATGTGGAGAGCCAAGTTCAATTTGTCATATGTGACAGATGACCGGTTTAATACATTGAGAGAAATGTAATGAAGGGAAAAGAAATGCTATACACCGATAAAACATGTAGTTAGTTACATATTTATTATTTACTTTATTAGAAATGTATTATAAATAGTAGTTATCTTTTAGGATTTAACCAGAGTATAACAAACCAACGAGTAGCGACAGCTGGGGGGCCAAATTTTGCTGCGCAAGCGCGAAATATGAAGTCCTTCCGTCAAACTGACTTTTGTTGTAGCACGTCAATTACGAATTCTGATAAGTGCGTTTTAGTTTTGAATTGTGTAGTAATTTCAAAATTTTAAAACTGAATAAGTGTATAATTATGCCGGGTATTTCTTGTGCATATCGTGCCTATTCAATTAGGTCTTTAGATGGAAAATCTTTTTTCAAATTTCCTCTAAAGATTATGACCGATAAGTACATAGCTACTAACACTAATCCTCAATATAATGGTTGTTTTTTTTATATTGAAATTTAAATTAATTGTTAGTAATTGCTCTTGAAGAATAGATAAATTTTTATACAGCAGTATTAGTGGTGAAAAAGTACAATTTATAAGTGATACATCGAATTCCAAAAGACGTTAAGTACATATAATGTGTATTGCTAGACTGTTCTAAGTTTCAAGTTTTTTTTTATCCAACAACATATATCTACACATTCTGCATTGAGCAAAAATTTTCAAATGTAGATTAATAATGCACCCGTATATTTGCTTAAAAAATGGTCTTTCTTATTTAGAGTATGTTCCTATAAAATTTGTTATGCTGTTCTTTGGGCAATTTCCAGCAAAATAACTCTATTGTAAACAAGGGGTAAACCGCAGTGGAAATGAAGTGTACAAACAAGTGGAAATTAGTGGAAATATATGGAATTTAGGTGGAAATTAGTGGACATTATGTGGAAATTAATGGACATTATGTGGAAATTATTGGAAGCATACGGATCATTCCGGATTTCATGGGAAAACCGCACGGCGACAAAGACGGTCATGCAGTGCAAAAGGTGTCAGGGGCACGGGCACTCCATGACCTATTGTCAGAGAAAATGGGCCTGCTCGAAGTGTGCAGGGCCTCACCAAATTACGGAGTGTACAAGCAATAACATTAAATGTGCCAACTGCTTCGGAGATCACAGGGCGATAAGTGTATTATGCCCTGTGTATATCTTCAAAATGCAACAAACTCAACCTGCCAACCCGAAAGCAAAGCAGGAATATAAGCCCGCACCACCCCCCGCAAACCCAACCTGACAAGGGGCTAGAGAATCCGACGCGACAAACGACGCTACTAGGCAGTACAATCAACAGTTCCCAGCACTGCAAAAAAGAGGACAAACACAGAAAAACATGCCAAGGAATAACCAGGTTAGTCAAAATCACGGTCAAGCCAATGTAAATGATAATGTAAATAATGACCCTCAATCAAAACCTCAATTAGCAAACCCTAATAATATATTAAACAATGTAAATAGTTTGAATAACCTGCATAATGCCGTTAACCGTATAAATAGCTTAGTAAACTTCAAGGAATTACTGCGCGCCTTAACTGATTAGGCCAATATATTAGAATCCTGTCAAGGCAATAAATTCGAGGTATTACAAGCCTCAATGAAGTTTTTTACAGAAGACTTCAATGGTTATAATACATAGATAATACGATGCCCATTAACGTTCTCTCGTGGAACTGCAATAGCATCCGCTCTAAACTCGGAGAACTGAAAAATTTCATTTATAATAATCCTAATTTGCATATAATATTTCTGCTTGAAACCAACACAGATGCTGGTTTCAGGCTGAAATTTTACGATAGACAGGTCCTGCGTTTTGATAGGCCTGATCGACGCGGAGGAGGCGTGGCCTGTCTGATTCACAAGTCAGTCCTTTACAAGCAGGTCGTAGGCCTGAGGTCCGTCATTGAGCACGTAGCTCTCGAGCTTGAGGGTGGCCTGCGGATTGTCGGCGCTTACTCTCCTCCGGGTCTCCGCCTCCAGGAAGAAGATATTCTTGCTCTGCTGCCTGCTGGCAGGAAGACGCTCCTGATTGGCGATTTAAACGCAACGCACGTTAATTGGCGTGGTTCTTCCAACAGGAGCGGACGCTTGTTATACAGGTTAGTGGAGCAGAATATTGACCTTGCCTATCATCAAACTCCCACTCCCAATCCTACACATTATCCCGGTAACCGATTCAACCCATCGTTCCTGGATATTGCTATTTCTCGAGGAATAACTAACGCTTCTGAGCTCATAGAGCTGACCGAGCTCAATTCGGATCACCTCCCAATCAAGATTAGCCTACGTTCTAGGCTACAAGTAGCGCAGGAAGTAGTCCTCAATGGACCCTATCAGTTACTTACCAGCCAATAATTTTCCCAACTCCTTCTTCTTTTTGCCCACTGACTTAACGGAATTGAAAACAACAATAAACAGTATTAGGAACAAAAGCTCATCTGGAGAAGATGGGATTTCCACTAAAATGTTCTTAAACTTGCCTAATACTGCCTTGTTGGCTTTGGTGGAGGCAATAAATTACTCCTGGACCATAGGTTCATTTTCGTCATGCTTGAAGTCCGCAAAGGTCATACCAATATATAAGGATGGATGTCCCAATAACCCTTCAAACTACAGACCTATCTCTCTTCTGTCGACTCTATCGAAGATAATTGAAAGGCTTGTCAAATACCGTGTTATGTCGTTCTTAACATCAAAACATACTTAGCAAGGCTCAGTTTGGCTTCCAACGGGGTATGGGCACGAATGATGCCATGTATAATTTCTTTCACCAGCTCTATTGTCAAGTAAATGAGGGTGGAGCTTCCGCTGCGGTTTTTTGTGACTTGTCGAAAGCTTTCGATTGCGTGAATCATGAGGTTCTGCTTCGGAAGCTGCATTTTTATGGCTTCAGAGGCGTGACCTTGTCTTGGTTTTCCTCTTATTTGCGGGGCCGTTGTCAGAGGGTGTTTGTGGGTTCTAGCGACTCCAAGTATGGATCGGTTGCGTTGGGAGTTCCGCAGGGCTCGGTCCTGGGACCAATCCTGTTTCTCCTTTATGTAAACGACCTTGCTTCTCTTGATGTTCAGGGGAGATTTACTATTTTCGCTGATGACACGACGCTGCTCTGGCACGGCACAGATAACAAATCTTTGCACACGACTCTGTCGGGGGACCTTCACAGGGTGAGGGATTGGTTTGACGCCAACCTCTTGTCGATGAATTTCAAGAAGACCAGGATGGTCTGCTTTAGTTGTGCCATGGAGGATGTGGCCATGACTGGCACTGGAGGTACCTTGGTTGAGAACCATCCTAGTTGCAAGTTTCTCGGTTTATCAATAGAGAGTGGCCTTAAATATGAGGAACATATTACCAATCTTGCGAGCAGGATTTCGTCTGGTTGTTTTGCTGTCAGGGTGACTGTTCAGGAGCTTGGCCAAGGAGTTGGCAGGGCTGTATACTATGCCCTGATAGAATCGCGGCTTCGCTATGCCATAAGTTTTTTTGGGGAAATTCAAGCAATTACTTAATGCAAACGCTATTTGTTCTCCAAAAACGCGCATTGCGTTACATCTGTGGGGCCAAATTTCGAGATTCATGCCGCTCCCTGTTCCCCAGAGAGAAAATACTTACAGTCACCTGTATTTATATTGAAGAAATTGCCTGCCTCATTTTTAAACATAGGCACAAATTTAGTACGGAACATCCTAGGTACATTACACGTCAAAAGAACAACCTGAATCTTCCCATCCCTACATCCACTCTTACACAAAAATCAGTTTTTTATGAAAGTATCAAAATATTTAATCACCTTCCACAAAACATCAAAGGGGCGACAACGGTGAAAGTGTTTAAACATCTTTTGAGGGGGTTCTTGGTTGACCGAGCGTATTATGCACTCTCTGAATTTTACAGCGATGTATTTTAGCGCTGTTGTAATATTATGTAGAAAGGATTATGTCTTGAATGGATTGTAAGCATTTTTTTTTCTCTTGTTTTTTGACTCTTTGTGTCCGCTTTGTCTTTTCTGTTGACATGTTTACGTAATGATTAGTATAGGTTTTTATTTTGTTTGTTTTAGGTATTATTACTTTTAAGTAGGCTTTGTTTATAACAATTATTTTGTTCACAACAATAAAGCATATTTTGACTTTGACTTTGACATATAGAAATCTTGATTGGAAGGAGTTCCGAGTGAGGCTTAGCCAAGCGGCAGTTGTTCCAAGACAAATAGACTCTATCCCAGAACTTGAGAGCGAGGTGCAAGCTCTAGTCACAAACATCCAGCGCGTCAGAGACGCAATTTGTCCTACTGTCAGTAAACGTTCGTTTACTGACACACTTCCAGATCATATAACAACCCTCATCACATCCCGTAACCGTATTCGGCGTAGGTGGCAACGAGCGAGGGTCGCCATAGACCGTGAACGTTTCATAGCAATGACCGGGGAGATAAAGGCACTCATTGCAGCCTACAGGAATGAGAAGTGGATGGAATACGTTAACACTATCAACCGTCATGATGGCTCGCTATGGAAGCTCGCCAGGCGCGTTCGCGGAGGCCCCGCCGAATTTCCTGGAATACTGCATCAAGGCGATGTAATAACGGATAACGTCGAGAAAGCGGAGGCCTTCGCAGACTACCTGGAGGGCGTCTTTAGCGAAACACCAAACACTACTCCATTCCATGATACTGTAGATGCTGCAGTGGAAAACTTCATCTTCACAAAGTATCCTATCGCCCCGGAAGTGCTAAGCAAACTACTAATAACTCCGCTGGACATCAAGAGAGTTCTTGCCCGCCTACCCGGAAACAAAGCCCCCGGTCCTGACGGCATTCCGTATATTCTGCTTAAGAATATGCCAAATAAAGCCGTCATCCACTTTATGCACATTATAAATGCTATCCAACATTTTCCGCTCCCCTGGAAGAAAGCGGTGATAATACTGTTTCCTAAACCGGGCAAAGATGCGAGACTAACAGCCTCGTATCGCTCCATATCTCTGCTAGACACGTTGGGCAAAGTAGCCGAGAAACTAGTAATGTCGAGAATTAACAATGTTGTTGAGAGTCGGAGGATTCTGCCACATGAGCAGTTCGGCTTTCGCCGCGATCACAGCACTACTATGCTCGCGGCGAAAGTCGTGCAAGATACGCTCAACGGCTTTAACGAGAGTAAGGCAACGGCATTGTTACTTCTCGACATAGAGAAAGCATTCGACAAGGTATGGCACAATGGGCTTATATACAAGCCTTTTGCTATTCATGGAATGCCACTTCATATAGCATCCCTCATTGCGTCGTACCTTGCGAATCGCTCATTCTCGGTTCGTGTCCACAATAGCACATCAGGGCCAAGGCGCATCAAGGCCGGCGTGCCCCAAGGAACAGTATTATCGCCGCAAATATTCAGTCATTTTATAGCTGACTTTCCATCTCACCCCTCAACTTCCTTTGCCCTGTATGCTGATGACACTGTGATCTATTCACAATCGTCAGACATACAGGTCGCAAAGCATAATCTCTCTCAACACTTAACCTTCTAGCTCCCTTTTATAGGGACTGGAAAATATCCTTGAATGCGGCGAAGACAGAACTAGGGATTTTGACACGTAAACGTAACGTCGACATGACGCCAATAGTAATTGGCAACGCGGCTATCACGCCAAAGGACCCAGTCAAATACCTAGGGATAGTCTTTGACCGCAAGCTCCTTTTTTCAAAGCACGTCGCGGCAATAAGGGCTAAGAATATAGCAACACAAAAGAGTTCAAATCCTCTCATACGAACTGGATCTTACATGAGCCCGACTAACAAACTCACGATTTACAAAACAATCATTAGACCGACACTTCTGTACGGGGCGCCTGTCTGGTGCTCCGTAGCGAAGACCCACCTGAAACATATACAAACAATACAGAACAGATACCTGCGGGCTGCTTTCTCCCTGACACTATGGGATCGCGTACGTGTCATAGAGCTACACAACATGGCGAGTATTGATTACATCGACCAGCACATCAACAAGCTTGCTTGCAAGTTTTACGATCACGGTATCAGGGGGTCAGAATTGACCGCAGGTCTCGCCAACATACGCTACAGCCAACCTCACCTACCTAAATACGGACCGTTATACAAACATACGGACCTGTTCTACCAAGAACTGAGACCACCATAAACGACTAACACACATTAAGCATACCATACGAAACATTAAGTATAGAAAAAGACTAACATACATAACGTACGTACAATGAATAAGAGAACAAAGACTAAGAACAGACATACAAACAGCAACAAACAACTCAGCAACCAACTGACATCACTTCTGCCGCAGCCACCAAACCGCGCGTGCTATCCCCCTCTCTCTCTCTCGCTCTCTCTCCCCTCTTTCTGTCTTGCTCTGTAATCTAAGTTAATATTGTGTTAAATTCTGTAACTGGGGACCATCTTTTTTTAGAGCTCCAGGTTTTCTTAAACTGATTTACTTTTTTAAGTTAGTTCTTATGTTACTTATAAGTTGTTAATTTTTTATTTTAAAATTTTTGACGGCTTCAACAGCGCCTTCCGTTGTGAAGGAGGCTGCATGTGGCCCATTGCTCCTGTTAATTTGGATGGATGTATACATACATATTTCTTTTTTTTGTAATTAATTTGTACACTGGAGTAATAAACCTGTTTATTATTATGCAACCTCTACGTGTTCCGAGCGATTAACTATATGTTATCCCCAGCCCTAAGGGCACAAATGCGTACGTCGTGTATGAATATATGCGACGATATGCATACCGCAGCTGGCAATTATGCCAATCACCTGTATATATGTATATATTGTATATATTTGTATATATAAACGTTACATGTTTGTGCCGTCTTGTGTAAAGAAGAAGCAGGTTTTTTTTTTGCTCACTTTTTCCTGTGTTGTAAGGCTTGAGCCATCCTTAAATTAAACGCACCAGATCAATACAGCCTCTAGGTAACGAACATATCAACTTTGTTGAAGGGATACCCCAAGTAACAATACATTGACTTGATTGCTGACTAAACTAATCTTATAAGGGCCGACATCAGCCCATAAGTCGCTGGATGTTTGGTACGCGAGTGTATACGCGCAGTGAAAGTGTGTATCAAACCCGTGAAACGAGAACATCTAACACTTAACACGAAGAATAAGATTAGTATTAAGCACATTTATGTATCAATTATGCAATAAAGATTATTTTGATTTTTGAATATGGAACATATTATTACATACAAATATATTTACCTCGCGCCCATACAACCGTAAAGTTGTGAAAATCGTCGGCCCAAGGCTCATTTCGATCGACCGTTTTCATGGCATATTTCCTCGCAGCGAGCGTGTTACCCAAAATAACTCCGCCTTCGAGCTTGTTATTACTTCCATGATTTCCGGCAGAAAAAGCAATCCTTATTTGTCCGGATTCGTAATTAGGACCGTATTCTTCAGTTTCTGGGTTAAGGAACAGTTCTAAATTGCAAAAAAAAAACGTTTGTGAAATACCATCAGCTGGAGAGTTGACCCAAACTACCATCAGTTCATAAACAATGATATATATGTTACCTGGATATAGCCAGTCTCCTTTAGGCAGTTTGGCTCTTATCTGAATCTTGCCATATTTAAAGAAGAACTTTCCTTTTGTCGATATTTGAGCCGATACTACAGGTGGAATAATAGTCCATCCTACCGCTCTTCGATAGCAGTCCGTGGACTCTCGGACGCCGGTACATCTAAAAAAGAGCGAAATATTATTTTCCAAAGAACGAGATGTCTAGACTTAAATTTACATGAACGTGTTTCATCTAGGTCATCCACCCTGCTACCTGAATTATAACGTTTACACGAACAAATTTATTTTTAAAAACAATTTATTTCGCTAAATTACACTAAATGCCAATTTAAACTTTCAGACATATAATTTATCAAAGTATAAAATGACAGAATGATTTCTTAAATCTATAACTCCTGCGAGAGGCTTAGAAAAGCACATAGAAATCGAAAAGGTCTTAGCCTAGATATAGGCCGGTCAAAATCGACAATAAATTAACAAAACATGATGTATCTCTGATTTTTTAGTATGTTGTTTGGACCCATTAGGGCTATGTATACCCACGTTGGCAACTCTCAAAAAGTGGAAAAATTTTTACACACCAAAAACCGCGAAATTTTTGGACTTGTTTCAGATTCTAATCCATATCTCCTAATCCATGCATTTTTCGTCGAAAGCGATTCTATACATTTTATAATTGCATTAAATTTGTAACAAATTAAGCCCAACCGGAGCTCTGTAGGTCAATTGGTTACCGAACTTTGAAATAGGCCAGTTTTTCAAAAAATTGGAAACTTTCGTTTCAGACCTTCTTTGGGCCGAAATTGCGTCGAAAACTGCAACACATTTTTTTAATGATTGAACCCAGATTTTTTTTCCCAATTAATTAAAAAAATTGAACCTAGCCCCGGAGAGACGTATTGCAAAGCCCGGCCCCTGTCGTGGGGTCGTTTGAGCGCCACCCGTTCTAGCCAGCTAAACGGAAAAAGCTCGGCAGGTGTTGTGTACCGAGTGGCTAGATTCGCTCATAAAATTAACCGGGTCCTAATTTCGAACTATAAAAAAAAAGAGAATAATTATCAACCAACTTAACCTATCAAGAAAACACAATCAAAAAAATTTAATGGACACTATATTTGCTACTAAATCCTTTTTTTTTTCAAACACAGCAACAATCTATCTGGAGAAAATGGTTATAGTAAAATGTGGTTGAGTAGAAAAAAGAATGTTAAATGACTTAAAGTAATTAATAAAATAAACAGAGTACAATATGAAGATTGTACGTACAGAGACCAATTCAGTTGGAAAACCTCGGTTCTATATGCCTTATCACTAAATGCTCTAAACTACTTATCAAAGTGTTCACTTGGCGCAGACTAAGGTTCTTACAACTAGGTATGCGTGCGCTAATAGCTGCTTCATCATCATCATCATCGTTTATTTATCTAAGTATTACTTTAATATGGCTACACTCTTAGCTTAAGCATGTCCTACATAGTATGATCGGCTGAGGTGTACGCCTAGTGCTGTTCTTCCAGCACCGTGGCCCTCAGATATCGACACCCATAGGGGGCAGTTGTTAGCCTAACTTAAAACTAAGATGTGTGGTACTGCTTTGTGTGTTGTGCTTTACTTGGGTATCCCCTTCAAAGCCGATAATGTATGTCGGAGCGAATGCTCTTCTGTTATTAGTGGGTTTGTTATTTCGTTATTATACTTTACTGCCTGGTTGATATACAGGGAAAAATTTGTCAAAAACCCTGTTTAAATGCTCTTATGGAGCAGGGGGACAGAACACTACTATTTACAATATATACAACATGGATTCGTAAAACAAAAGGTAAATGTAAAAGTTAAAGACTTAAAATAGAATTAAGTCCATTCAAGTAGTTTATTTTTGTATCAAGTGCATGGGTCGAGTCTCGCGGTTCCGGCTACGGAGACATGGATGCTTCTGTGGCCAAAATCAAATGAATTGTGTGTGTGTGTGTAGTCTGAGCGTATTTATGGGTGCCGTAGCTCCCTTGACTAGTCTCGCCCCCATGTCCGAACTTGGTGGACGGGCCAGTCTGAACGCAGGTTGTTCATGCTGCCAGTTCGGCGATGCACTCCTGCTATCGATTTATGTCAGAAAGATGGCTTATTAAACGTGATTGGAGATATCATTTACAGTGTTTGATGATCCTCTGGGATGTAAAGTTTTACGGAGGCATGAGTTGTTTATAGAACAATGAAATTTCTCTATAGATAGTCCCATATGTGGTTGGGTGCTCGGGGCTATATCTGTTATTCGCGATGTTTTCTGTGAGCGGCGATCCTTGAACTTGAAATTCGAAGAATCTGCATGCAAGTTTGTCGATATATTCCTCGACGAATTCCAGTTTAGCCCATGCATGCAGATCCTCGATTCTGATGCGATCAAGTAATGTCAGCGAGAACGCCGCTCGCAAATATTGGTTCTGGATTACCTGTAGTTTTTTCCTATGTGTTTTCGCCACCGAGCACCATACTGGGGCGCCATGAAACAAGGCCGGTCTAATGATGGCTCTGTATAATATGAGTTTATTAGCCGGGCTAAGGTATGACCGAGTCGAGATTAACGTGCATAAGCTTTTTTTAATAGCCATGTTTTTTGCTATTATTGTATCAATGTGCATACTAAAGTTCAGTTTGTTATCAAAAATGATGCCTAGATATTTAGCTTTGCTTGCAGGTGTGATTGGTGTATTCTCTATTACGAGGGGCGTGATGCCAATGTCTTTTCGCTTGCGCGAAATTAAAAGTAGCTCCGTTTTGGAGGCATTGAGCGTGACTTTCCACCTCTCGTAATATGGGATTAAAATGTTCATGTGTGCGTGTAGATTTGATTTAGCCACTTCCGCCTGGGAATCTAGGGAATAGATTACTGTATCATCAGCAAAGAGGGCTTTGTGGGTATCGGGATAAGACGGGATATCTGGTATATAAAGATTGAAGAGTAGCGCCGAAAGTACCGTACCCTGTGGTACTCCGGCCAGTAATCTTCTACTGGTTGACGTTCGTGTGCCAATTCGAGTCGTGAAGGTGCGCCCGGCAAGGTATGACTCGATGAGCGCTACCCAGTACAGTGGCATGCTGTACTTCGCTAGAAGCTTGTACAGCAGCCCATCGTGCCATACCCGGTCAAACGCCTTCTCTATGTCCAACAGTAAAAGTGCTGTGGACTGGCGTTTGTTAAAGCCGTCATAGATGTCAGTAGCTATTTTTGCAGCAAGCATGACGGTGCCATGCCTTCTTCGGAAGCCGAATTGCTCTTGAGGCAATATTTGCAATTCTTCTACCACCCTGTTCACCCTCGGTAAAATAAGCCTCTCAGCCATCTTTCCCAGGGTGTTTAGTAGTGATATTGGCCGATAGGAGGCCGGGAGAGTCGGGTCTTTGCCTGGTTTAAGAAAATGTACCACGCACGCTACCTTCCAGGATTCAGGGAAGTGTTGCAGCCGGATAACCGCGTTAATAATATGCATGTAATGGATAATGGTTTTATTTGGTAAATTTTTTAGGATTATATTCGGAATATTATCCGGGCCGGGTGCTTTGTTTCTCGGTAAACGACAGAAAGCTTTGCGTATTTCAGCCGGGGTTATTCTCAGCTTATCATACACTGCAGGAGGAATCGGATATTTACGTTGTCGGAAAATATGCACAGAACCAGTATAACGTTGTTGCTCGGGTAATATGTCAGGCGTCTTGCTGTAAACGCTTTCCAAGTAATCCGCAAAGGCTTCCGCTTTTCCTAGATCATTGACTATGTCTAGGCCACGATGCCTTATTTCAGGAATAGGCGTATAACCTCCGCGGACACGCCTGGCCAACTTCCACAGCGAGCCGTCGTCCCTGCTTATACTATTTATGTAGTCTAGCCATGCTAGATTTCTGTGCTCACGAATTCTCATCCTGATTTCCTCCGTCAGTGCATTGATACGAGCGGTACCCTCTCTTGTCCGGTCTCTCTGCCATCTACGTCGAAATCGGTTTCTAAAGGTAATGAGATTTAGGATCGGTTCGGGAAGGGATTCAGTCCTAGGGTGCACTGTGACCCTAGGACACAAAGCATCGCGGATGCGCTGGATATTTGACGTTAATTTTGTTACCTCGTTTTCAAGTTCCTGGACAGTCACTATTTGCTCAGGGATGCTAATAGCTGCACTGATGGTGATAATATGCCGCAATGAGCGGACACAATGATTAGATCAAAAAAACAAACTTGAGAAGTTAACAAAAGCACCAGATCAGATTAAAAATATGGTTAGCTTGATTCATATGATAAAAAGATAAAATTCAGAGCAGTTATATCTGCCGACTACTTAATGAAATGAAAAATTAATGAAAAGAATGAAGTTATCCAGCCAGCACTTATCTCTTAAAATAAGAAAACAAATCAAAGCAATTTGATTAACTGGTCCGATAAACCAGTGAATAAATGTAAATTAAATTAATTAAAATCAATGAGCTACCTCAATTCAATGTTTGATTTATATCATTAAAAGTAAACGAAGATTAAACATAAGACACAATGAAACATAAAACGTATACCCAAATCCCGTCGTCGAACTCGGTCGATGGCCTCTAGTGCGGGAACCACAGCAGTTCTTTAACAGAAGTTCTGGCCCAGCAGAAGAAGTTGGTTCATCAAGTAAACCTGGCCCAGCAGAAGGAGTTCTGGCTCAGCAAAAGAAGTTCTGACCCAGCAGAAGAAGTTCTGACTCAGCAGAAGAAGTTCTAGCCCAGCAGAAGAAGTTCTAGCCCAGCAGAAGAAATTGGTTGATCAAGTAAACTTCTGCCCAGTAGAAGAAAATTGCAGTCCTTCAAATAAACTCTGGCCCAGCAGAAGAACCCTCAGATTCGGACTTGAGGGTATATTAGAGGAGATTCGACGGTCTCGGTCTTATGGGACGAACGTGGAAGCCGCTAGTACAGCTTGTAGAGCCCGAATAATCGGTCGTGTCAAAACACAAACAGAAACGCACGATAAATCCCCTCAACAGGGTTGTATTATTTCACAATACGCAAAACGTGCAGTTTCTCGCTATACTGGCAAACGTTTCCCAGGCGAGCAAAACTAGAAAAGCTCTCGTTTCCGTCTTCCGTCAATTTGCCTTAAACTAAATACGGCGACACAAGTAGTAATGGGCTGAAAACTTGACGAGTGTTTCGATACAAGGAATAATTCTAAGAAAATAAACGCCTTAATTCTCGCTTATTATGGTGATAAATGACGACGGAAGCCACGAGTAGTGAGCTAAAATTACATTCTTCCAGAAAGGCTAGGAAATGCTCTGACAGAAATAATAAACCTTCAAAAATCTAAACCGAGAATGAAAAACGCGCGATACCTAGCCCATTCCTATTATTTCGCAAAAACCTTACAAAAAAGTGGTCCGCTGTACCGAACGAGAAATGTATTTAAGGCAGAGGTCCAAAAACGATCTCCGGAACATCAACCTAGGGTTCTCAAAAGGTAATAGAATATTCAAACTGAAATTAAATTATGGTTCAATAAGTCAAATGCAACGTATTTGCAGGCTAACTGAATTCTTTAAAAATATAAATCGATTCGCTGGCTGTTTACGATAATATAATGCAAATCAAGCCAAGTTAACTTAATAATAAGGTACATACATCGCTTATCAACTAAAATAGATAATCACAATCGATTCTAAAAGCTAATACGAATATATAGCTAATCTATACTTAAAATATAGGTAATTTTACATTGAGAAAAGAGGCAATTTCAAACGAATTATTAAATTCAGAATTAATAAACCGATGAGTGCAAAATACAGCATAGGTTTTTCCCTAAATGCGGCATATAAATAAAATTTTAAAATTGGCAAAATCGAACTGTTACAAACCATCGACCCTACAAGTAGAAATTATAGAATATAATTTGTAGACAATTTAATTAGCTTTAAATTAAGGATAGAGGGTCTTTAAGCCTCGTAGTTCTCTCAAAATCTCAAAAAACCCATATAAGGTAAAATCACATTTTTCCAAAAATGTTCTATAAACCATACCTATCTTTTCTTTTTTGATTTGGTAATGAAGAAGAAAGCATGAAATCATTGAAATAAACGGTGAAATGTATTTTAATATAAACATAAGTAATCAGAAGTACATTAACTTAACCAATCAGTCAATCAAATTAAACACATAGTCAAGTAGTCGCCTTGTTTTTGATGACCCTGAGCAGTCACTTTCGTTGCTCTCTACAATAGGTAGAGTCAATACTCTATGTCAGGATTGTCTTGAGGCTCGTTATCGTCGTCCTCTTCAATGATGATAAGGACAGGGCTCTGGCACGTTTTCCCAGAGCAGGTAGCACACATCACGGAACATCTGAGCCATGCTTGCAGAAAAGAAGTTTTAGGAGCTATGCGGGGGCAGGAGCTGTCCGACTAGTAATGGGGATGAGTCCAGCCGAGGTCAATTCCCAGCCCCAGTCGATGGCCTCTTTCTCCACCCCCAACCACTTTTGCACCTGGTGGTATGTGCGGTAATGGTGATACGGGGCAGCCTCTGTGCTTGAGGGCAAACGCTTTGACGTTGGCTGCGGTCTTCACAAAAGTACGAAAACGTACATCGTTGAGTGTGTCTTTCGTTTCATCTCCTCCATATAAGGCAACTAGACACTTGTCACCGGCTGCTGCGACTTGTTGGTGTGTGGCATCTGTCTGGAGGAAAACTCTTGCTTGGTCCACTAGGGCTTGATTTCGTCTGAAGTGGCCCCACATTTTCGTCTTCCCCTGCCAGAAGAGGGCAGAGGTGCTGTCGCGCTCAGTAAATGCGTGGAAGATGAAATGTTCCAATCCAGGTGGTAGCTCCACTTCCCCCTGGTTGAATGATCTGGAAGAGAATTGGACGCAACCCGCCTCACCTCTGCCACTCTTCCGGAAGTATACGTGTGTTTTAGTGGATCCTAGACCGCAGATAAGCGCAAAGATGATGACGTGGTCACTGGCGGAACTTTTTTGCAGAGCAGTCACATCGCGGTATGCGTCTTCTTTTGATATTTTTATCTCAATTCCCTCGAGAGCAAAAGCGGAGCAGAGAAGCTCAATGAGACGAACCTTGTTTCTGTCATTCGAGAGCATATCCTCTTGGGGGACTGTGATGACGGTCGATGCTTCTAACACAATTTCCGCTGATCGCTCTGCAAATTTGGTGCTCTTTTGGCGTCCGTCCTCAGGATACCCGTCGAAGACTACACACACATTTCTCCCAAAGTCGTTAAATATTTAGCTTATGTAGCTTGCCGTGATAGCCCGTACAGAATTATTCCGATGCATCCTTGCGTCGGAAAATAGGGCCATTAGATATGATGCGAGTTCGTATGCGAAGTGGGCCTTCAACTGTAGGTCTGACTGTTTCATGATACACATGCGCTGGAAGATGGTGAGTGGCTCGACATCGACTCTCTTCTTGTGAATCTTGATGGTGGTAGGCGCTGCCAAAGAGAGGACCTTCTCTTTCCTAGAGAAACTAACAAAGTTTTTCCATTAATTCGGTTCGCCTCTTTCAGTCCTTCTTCTCGGGTAGTATGACTACTAATATTGCTACCTACCTACAATTTTTTCAACTTGTATACCTCCTATATGATAATATAGTGTAATATGTTAGATCAAAAGAAAAGATCCTGAAACGAAGAATCCTGACGCAGGTACATAACAATAACTTATTAGATGATTTCCAATATGGTTTCTTAAAAAATAGTAATACTTCAAGTGCAACATTAGATTTTGTACATTTTGTATCAAAAGCACTTGATGGAGAAGAGATTGTGGTGGCTGTATTTGTGGACCTTAAGAAGGCATTTGATGTGGTTGATTTTGATTCGCTTCTGGGGAAGCTTGATAATATGGGAATATCTTGGGGAATACGGGGAAACATTTTAGAGGTCATAAAAACATATCTAACTAGGGTTGCCAAGTTTTCCATGAGCCAAGGGAGGACTTTGCCAGTGGCGGCTCGCGGCTTTGAAAAATTAGGAAAAGCTATCCAGAGGGGAAAACGCCCAACTGCTTAATTTTTTTTAATAATTATTACCCTTATTTTTTAGGTAAATCATCAAAAAAAACTGTGTGCCTCACTTTATAAGCACACAACTGAAGTGACACTTCTGAAAGAGATATTAGGAATTGAGTTTTTTAAGCTTTTTTTTTCTTTAACTTTTGCCCCCGGTTTCGACACTTATTTTTAATTTATTTTTTTCATAGGGCACTTTTTTTTCTTTCCATTTTTGACAACCTCGAACTCGTAGCTCAACTCCATCGTCTTTTTTTCGCCGAGTTGTTCTAACTTTTTTTTATTATTTTTTTTTTCTATTTCGTTTTATAACACTTTTATTACCTTGCCGAACAATATTTTACGTTAATTTAATTTAACGTAATATATTTAACTTTTCAAAATTTCAAAAAATAAATATATCGAAATCTCAGGAAATACTTACTTTTCACCAATATCTACCCCTTTAGCTTCAGTCACATAGCCTTCTCTATAAATTGAATCGGTCGAGACTGGCGCAATGACAAGCCGACCATCGTGCACCGACAGAATTTTTGGATTGTCTTCGTAAATAACAAATTCATAATCCTGCGGACAATCGTGCAATTTCATGTTATATAGATTGAGTAATTATTATAAAAAATGCTGAATTAGGGACATTTTAAAACTAAAATTTCTAAGCTCTAATCAAATGCACCCAAATTACATGCTGGTACATAAATCTTGTCAATGGTAAAATACCTTGCTCCTTAAATATTTTTAATTTTTACAATTTGTGTTCCCAGCTGTAGTCCTTAGGGGTGCAAATTTTTATGCCCGTATAAACATCACACTTACAGGTTCGATCCCGTATTTCCTCTGAACCGTCCAAAATTGGTCTTTATTTTCGGCGAAACGATCGAAACTACTGTCGAATATTAGTTTTCCTGCAGAAGTGGTTCCTTCCCGGATCGTCGTTGCAGAACGTTGAGAAGCGTCAGGAATTCTAGCCACCAATTCTAAAATATCAGATACTTTCATTACCTAGAATTTACGGTCAGTAGCAAGCGTAGGCCATCGTGGATTCTCTTTGGGGAACAGCTGGGGCAGCCGGAGTTGATTCTCATTTGGGAGCACTCATGGTTGATTGGTGACATTGAGATAACCCACTTGGCCTCGACCTTGAATGGCAGGTAGCCGAAGCTGATTCTCTTTGGGGCGTAGCCGACGTCGATTCTCATTTACGAGTTAAATTCTCTATGGTGACATTGAGATAACCCCTTAGTAGAGAGCTATAGACGGACTCAATTCTCCCCCCTCCACTTTTTTCCCCCGCACCCCACTCCGGTAACATTGGGATAGACCCCGCCCACTTGGCCTCGGGTGTATTCAACCTTGAATCACATTGAGCTAATTTGACCTTGAATGCCCTTGAGTTTATTTTTTAAGGTCGCGCCTATGACCTTGGGATTGTCACAAGTGAACGCTCTTGGAACTGTCTGCAGAGGGTTATTGTTCACGAAGATTGAAAGTCAGTTAAGGACATGCAACTTGACTTTGTGCGCCCTTGAGATAATTTCTAGCGACATCGACCTTGAGTGTCCTTGCGGATATTTTAAGATAGGGCCCCGCGACCTTGAACGCTCTTGAGACTGAATATTTCGGTATGACGTAACATAACCTTGAGAAATATGTTCTAGGCGCTATATAAGATGTCATAATGTTGAAAACAGTCATAATCTTTCTGATTAGTAAAGCATTGTGTGTTCAGTATTCTGATAGCCGCATATTGTATTATCTGTGTGGTGTATTTATTAAAGGTACTACTACTTATTTCAAACAATAATGTCTCTTCACAAGAAACAATTATCGAAATTAATGAGAGTTTTAATAAATCAGTGGAACAAATAGAACGTATACCTTTTTCCTCTCTAGACATTGGAAAGCGATATATTATAAAGAAACTACAATTAACAAATGGCCGTTTTGGGTTTGGGAAAAGTGTTATTGCAACAATATTTGATAAAGAAAATGGCTGTGTTTTTAGTTCTTATTTACCGAAAAGGGGTGCTGAAATTATTACCAAAGAAGTTGCTGAAATTATCAATAACTCTAACGAAAAAACATAAATTTACTTATTTAGGGCAAAGTGAACCCGCATACTCCGGTACCAAAACACGTTCTCTTGTAAGGTATAATAATCTGGAATAATTACAATATCTTCGAACTGTAATAGTTTTAAAAGTGTTCTGATAATACATTATCAGAATGCTGGCACGTTGTTTTCTTTTTCACAGAGGGCAATATGACCAATTTTATAAACAGGGGCGTGCAGTCCATGGAAGCAAGGGAAGCAGTGCTTCCCCTAAAAAAGTTACAAAACATCATATTCTAAAATGTACTTTTTGAAATAGGAGACAATTAATTTAGTTACATTAAAGGCGCTAAGAATTATCTTAATTATCCGGCCCATAACAAATGCGGCCTTGATTCCGACCACAGTTAAAATCCAATGGAACCTATGCCGGCCGCTAGCTTCTATGTAGCCAAGCCATATGCAATGCATGTATGGCTTGATCGCTTGTGCGTTGAGAGGTTAGTGAACTTTCCATCGCCTGAATTCGTCTGCTGAGTAGTCGGGTGCTTTAAGCGGGCGTGGAAGCTATCGTTGGCGTAGGTTCTTTGTTTTAACGGTCCAGGATTTACTTAGTTTAATGGCTAAATATGATGATCGCTTAAAAACCATTTAGAGCGTTTTTCGCGAAACGTCGAATCGTATCCAGAATGAGTTAATTTCCGCTGTTGCAACCATTAATTTAAAAATAATTAAGCAGGAGATTGGCAAAACAACTGATATCACTAATTTTAGCCAAGTATCTATAGTAATACGCTAGGTTAAAAAAGACGGAACTATTCAAGAGCGATTTTTAGGTTCTAAGAATGTGTCCGAAAATGGTACAGCAGTTGCATTATATAGCGTAGTTTATAACGTTATTAATGAAATTAATGGGGACAAAAAAATAGTTGTTCAAAGCTATGATGGAGCTGCAGTGTTGGCAGGACAA
>JAEQML010067509.1:0-19025 GCA_016904865.1 Pissodes strobi
AGCGCCCTAGGATCTCCCTTTAGTGTGTGGGCCACTGCCATAAAAAATAAGTATGTTTTTAGATGGAATGCCGCATCAGCCACAATCACTCCTTCTTCTGTCATAATAGATCAAATTTTCTAATTCAATTTATATGAATTTTCATGGTCAACAAGTGCCATTAATACAATGCTATTTTCTTTTTTATAGTTAAAATTCTCTTCACAGGGGCCCATTCTTATGCGTACTTGGTATCTGTAAGAAATAAAATTTATTTAATTTTCAGGCAATACTCCAAAGGAACTAATCCAAGGGACAAATCTGCGGACTTGCGGAGACCCTAATGTTCTCGCTCATTAGGGTCTCCGCCAGAACCTCGAATGAAAAAAAGTAAAATTTCACAGTTATCTACAATTATTGTCAATAACATGAAACAGATGCAATATGATTTATCCAAATCAAAAACTGAGAAAGATGAATTCAACGTCTTCGGGAAACACATTACGAAGCAATTAAGGAATATTTCTACAGAACAGGCTATCCTAGGCTAAGAACAAATTAAGAGTGTGATAACAAAATGTTGACTACACGATTTGCGATATAGAAAAACAACTTTTACATTCAGAGAAAAAGCGCCAACACCATATAGTATTCCATTGCATTGTCCTGCATACACTACAGACACACAAGTCAGTGATGCCCTATATGCGTCAGGAGCAAGTACTAATATGCCGTTGTGTATTCTAGCATCTACTATAGGCACACAAGCCATGACTCATTAAATGTAACAAACGGTGGTCAAGAATACATAAATGTAATCCTGGATACTTTCAATTAATGCATGAAAAACAATGTCATAGATATTTAATAAAAAATCCATTTGTTACCTTGATGTGATCTTTTAATGCCCTTTTAATTTCTTGACAAACTTCTGGTATAATTTTTGGTAGAAACATACGACTAAGGCCTCTGTCTGCACGTATCTCCAGTACTTGAAAAAGAAAGAGAGACTTCTAATTTTATTTTCGCAGGTATAGCATCCCTAAACAATGTATTGTTACGTTGAATATTATTTGAAACCAATGATAACAGTTCCTTAAAATTTTCCGCTGTCATTCTCATTACCAATCTATATTCAGTGGGCTCTTCTGACGTCAGTTGTTGTAAAAGCATTGCTGACCCTCCTTTTTTATTACATTCACTGATCCAATTCCTCACCCGATCCGTTCCTTTTTTTAGCTCCAAATCAACCTCATCAATAATTTCTCGTAACACTAGCATTTGAGCATATTTTAAACATTTTCTTAGCTGCTTTCTTCTTGAAATCATACTGTAGTCTTGAAAATTCAACAGTTTTAAAACCACTGGAGAAAAAAAAACAAAAAATATACATCCAGTCAGTCCGTTTCAGTCCAGCGCTACTGGATTTATTACTGGACTGGAATAATGTAAACCACAAGCGTCTACCTACAGCAAATTTTCGACCTTCGGACCTGCACATTTAGCAGCAGCCCGGTGGCGTCGTTCACCCCCACTTCACGCATGCTCCTCCGCTCGCTTCGCACGCTCCGGTGGCGCAGTCAAACAAAACTAACCCGAACTAATCCAAAGCAATGCCCAAAATCAAGGAAAAAAACAACTGAAAAATATATGAAGTAGCACGTACGTATGCGTGAAGGCTCAAAATTTATGTAGGTAGACGCTATTATGTAAACTGGGTATTAAGCACTGATATAAACCTTATTTTATATTGCAGATTTCTATATTTGATGACAAACGACACTGCGTGCAATTTGTTTTGTGTTGTTGGCGGTAAAAGAACTTTTTTTAGTGCTCTGTGTTTTGTGTAGCTGTAATTCAGAAGGTAAACTAAGAGCGTTTTAATTTTACTGAATCTAACATTTACGTGTACGACATTCTTTCTTTTAAGATACATTTCTTTAGTTAATTTAACTTATTTATAATTAAAATTTATATTTTTTAAACAAACGGTTGGACTTCCAATTTGAGACACCTGAAGGTTCGTAATATGATGTATCTCAATTACGAACCCTCGGATATTTTCAGTTCCAAATTCCAACAAGGTGCCTAACCAAGGAATAAAACGTAAACAATGGGACAAGGAACTCAAGGAAGGCATGGTTAGTTTGGGTCAGTTTGGGTTCAAGCAATTAAAGCAAGGGAATGGGAAACCAAAGGGAATCTCAAGTATTTCAAGTTCTATGGAGTAAACAAAGTTTTATTTTTAAAATATCCTATGGTAATATAAGTTTTTGTTTTTTCAAAAAGTGTTGAAAGGTATGTCAAGGATGCAAGAAGTGTACATGAGTTGGTATCTACCAGTTTGGGAAGAAATTCAGCATTAACTTGTGAAATGAAAAAAATGCTGGAGGAATATCGCATAGAAAGAGAAAAAGTACTATGGATTGAGAAAACAAGACGTTAAACGTATGGCATTTCAGTTACTCATTCGAAATGGACTTCAACATCATTTAGTCAAAGAACAGGAAAAGCGGGGAAAAATAGGCTAAGGGAATTTTTGACAAGACAAACAAATTAATTTGTCCGTACTTCACAAGCAATATCTGTGGCAAGCATAAAAGGACTTATTTTCAACATTTATGGAAAAGAACTAGAAAAAGTTAATTATTCACCACAGAGACTATTTAATGTCGACGAAACTAGAATAATAGACCACAACTTTAGAACGTATAGTTGTGGGTTTAGAAGGGAAAAGACGAGTTGGTGTAATATCGTCCATCGAAAGGGGAAAATTAATTACAGTCGTCACAAGTATGAATTTCCACGAAAAAATATGTCTGTACAATTGATGAAAAGTGCACCTGTTGGCCCTATTCGGGCTTGTCGTCCATCTGAGCGGATCCAAAGATATATTTTTGCGTAGCGGTTTGCGCATTTTATCAACTTTACTAAACCAACAAGGGACTATCCTGTCTCACACAAAGGAATATTGAAATAAGAGAGATGGCCAGGCAAAGCCACATCAGTGGTCTGCTTGCCTCCTCACTCATAAAATGCAGCAGCCTCTTGATGTAGGCTTTATGGCGGCTTCAAAACATATTACGCGCAATAAATCAAGGCCTCTCAGAAACAATCCAGTGACAAATATTTCTTCATTGTTCCGAAAAACTTATAGCAGGATAGCTTCTAGTTTAGTTCCTCCCACTAAGCCACTGGTGGTATCACCCCAAAAAGATTCAGTCGGTATCTACTTCGGAAACTTCAGGGTTCACCAAGTCTTATTACATCAACCCCGTATAAATCATATTTAGATGAAGCTATGGAGTTTAAGAATAAAAAAATAGCTGCAGTTCAAAAAAAAACTAAGAAGGCAAGAGAAACAACATCTAAGAAGAAAGTAAGAGTCTCAAGCATCTCGAAGTCAGAGGAATAGGAAATTGAATACAATGAATCTAACGAAGAATATTACGATAATGCAGAGTGTCAGTTTTGTCGTGGACAATATTCGGAAGATATGCATAGAGTAAAATAAGCTCAGTGTACCGTGTGCTTTCGCTGGACTCATGAAAAGTGTGGCGAAGCCAGTGGCAATGCATTCACTTGACCGCTTTGTAAAAAAAACAACGGCACGAAAGCTCTTATTTAAGTAATGATATTTCTTATAGTTTGTTCTCTTAACTTAACCTATTTTTAATAAACTGTATTGAAATAAAAACATATATTTTAAATTGGTTCCTAATATGAGATCATCTCATATTAAGACCCATTACTGTTTCATATTAAGAGCCCCAAAATAGAAAATGTAAAAAAATGTATTTTTAGCTTATTGCTGGATTATTAAAATCATAATATATTTTTCATTCGTTGGGCTTAATAAGTATTGTAATAAGACCAAAATGTATCTCATATTAGGCACCTTTCCACTAAATAAATTAAACAACTTTCTGCACTTTTAAAAGCAACTTCTCAGCCAGTTCTTAACGCAACACTTAAAAAGCATAGTATTGTCGAAGATATCATTAATTCAATAGAGTATAAAATGAAAAGTCACTATACCCTTCTTTTTAATTGGAGATGTTACGAGCTGAGTTGACCACCGCCATAGGGTTGAAATGGTGGATTGTCCTTTAATGTATTACTGTACGTATTTCGTCGCATTTCCATATTTGATATAACGTGTCGTGTTAACAAACGAATTATGTCACTGGAACTTACTGTCCCATATACGATTTTCATGGTCCATTGGAATAGACCTATTATATCCATTTAGCTCCCTGAACTTAGCCTTATGATTGTTTTTGCGATAGCTACTTCTCTTTATTCTTAGTATTGCGATCATTATAGATGCTAGGAAATATTCTTATCTTTAACTTGCAACAGGTTTTTATAGTTTCTGACTTAATATATTATATGTGTTTTTTGTCTTTTACCGGGTTTTTCACCGTTGTAGTGAAACTCCTAAAGTCCACACTTTCGAGCTTTCCTTCCTCCCATGTGAGGTAGATATCCCGAATTGATCATTAATTAACTTAACTTTTACGGATAAAGTTAAAAATAAAAAAAAATCGATGAAATTATGCGCATTTTTCATTCAACAATTGCTCGACCGCAGTTTTGCGTTCTTCTATTTTGTTACGGGTCATGGAATAAGCGGTGTCATTATTATCCACCGATGATTTCAGTCGGTGAATAAAAAGTGGATGCTTAGGAGGGTGTAAATACCAATATGCCCCTTATCCACTGTTTTTCTTGCTTCTGTTTCAGATTCGATCTTGGTCGATTTTCTAAACAAACAGAGAGCGCTCGTAGGCACTCTAATTTACCATAGGGGCTAGTTCAAAAGTGATTTTGTAAATAAAACAAAAACCTTTAGCATTATATGAATATTTTAATAAGTTATTTTACCTGAAAATATCTGGAAGCTCATAAATAAAAAATATATAAACATTAAATGATTGTATGTAGTCAGTGCTACGATATGGACAACATAGACCTTGCACGAATATAACAAGAATAATACCTTAAAAACTAAAGCATTGCATAAACAGTTGTAATTCTAAACTAGTATATGATTATAAACATAACCTTGAAGCTATGTACTGTTAAATGCTCATTAAAGTTCCTGCGGAACTGGTACGTATGAGCTCGGTTAGCTGAGATAACTTTGAGATGAAATACAGAAATATACCTACAAGCAATAATAACAGGACAAATATTACCTTAGTGTCCACCTATAAGCTACTATGTACACTATGTTCACAGTTGACGAGAAACGTTCAATGTTCAGCAGTTTATCTTTCAACACTGGGGAAAGTCACTTTAGACAACACTTGCTAAGCCTCTGTTGTAGCTTCTATATACAATATGGTTCAATTTCTTGCAAATAAGAATGACTTGAATGTAGTAGTTTGAGATGGTATGCAGTTATATATGCATATGGCATGATATGGATGTCTTTTGGAATGCGGTTTTTGGTACACGCATAAATGATTATAAAACACGCTATGCAGGTCGCATAGGTAAGCTGAAATCCGCGTAGGGGATCTAGCAATGTTGAGAACCCATGAACAAGAACAATGGAAACGCGAGTACAGCGATGATACCGCGTTTGAGATGTTGAGAGAATGATTGTAAACATGTGAGTTTACTTACTTGAAATTCGAGACAAGACTCGATTAATATTGAGAACCAGTGGACAAGACTAATGGGAATGCTAGTACAGCGATGGTAACGCGTTTGAGAGAATGTGAATGTAAACGTGTGTTTACTTGCATGAGTTTCGAGACAAGATTACTTGTGGTTCGAGATAAGACTCGATTGTAGAACTCCCATGGACAGGACCAATGGGGACGCCAGTACAGCGATGGTACAGCGTCATACTGAGATTGATGACAATAGCAGACAGGGTGCCGATAAATACATTACTTATAGGCTTGAGACGACGATGACTATGGCTGGATACCACAATGTCACTTGAGTAGAGAACTAGAGAGATTAGGAGGTCTCAAAACGTGAAAATTTGCACGGCATTGCGGCTTGGCGCCATGCCGGCGGGAAAAGCGTCTTTAGCGCGTACAATTAGGTTGTGATTCAAGACTCTACTGAATTCTAGAAGAACGTGGGAACTAGATCAGCTCGAAGGCGTTGACTCCTCCCTTTCTGGCGGGAGAAGATGCATCAATGCGGAACTTAAAAAATGGCAAATGATGTAACTACAGAGAAGTTACATGAAACTTAACATCAGCGATTGTCTAGCATAAACTTATGCATCATAACACAGATCTGGTCGAAATACGCTGACTAGGAATTATAAATTTGATTATTAAAGATCGGAAATTTAGAGGCACTAACTTGATTACCTCAGTCTTGCCGTTATTGGCCGAATGTCCGAATGTGTTCCTGCATAGTGTAGCTGATACGGCCTTGGGGTTTGAAATACATTGAGGTGATTGGGTTGCCCGAATTATGCGGCTGGATGCAGGACTGCTTCTTTGGCGGGGTACCGGCACAGATGAGTAAACGTTGTTACAACAGATGACGCTAGGAATATCGCCGGAGCATATATATATTTTTTTTTACGTATTTGCGCAGGAGTGCAGTGGCTTTCTGTAGAAAGCGCTGTGATTGGTCAGGTGCCTTTCGAGGCCGCTTACTTTTAGCTTTCTAGACTGCCTAATGCAGTGGATAAACGCTGTAAACGAGAGATGGCGTTAGTGGTATCGCCAAGGTTTTTTTAAATTTCTTTGGAATGCGAACAGTGGCGTAGAATGTTAAATTGTACAAAATTAAATCGTTAGATTTGAGAATGTGTTCAAATGGTTTTTGAACAGCTTCAGTCGCTACTTCGTTATATTTTTTCTCATGATGCCTATACATTATTTACTTTTCCTTCTAATCTGACCCATTCTTAACTTGAAAAAGTTAAAATTCGTCAGGTCATTCTACAAAATCAAAAACAAAATTTTAAGATTTCAACCATGAATTCGCCGCTTGCGGATACATTGCCAATCGCCAATTCACGACTTCTGCCCATGATGGATTTCACGGATGAATTAAAGAAAACGCCTATTCTTTTTTCTCATCTACGCCGACGTGTTAGATCTTTTTCAAACGCTTTAACGAAAGTGACGTTTTAGTAATAAATCATACATGGACAGAAATATATTATTATTTTAAGCTCGTGCATCAGATGAGTGCTAATTTGGGCAACCATATTTTAGGTCATATTTTAAGTATACAAGGACGAAATGAACTGTCTTATATTTTTATCAGCAAGTGCAAAGCTATGGCTTAGTAATACGTTCAATTTATTACGAAAATCAAATATCAGGGGCGGATTGGCCCATCTGGATACTGGGAAAATTTCCGATGGACTGAATCATACGAGTCCAAGTGGACTGCTCCATACTCATGTTCCATAATATTACCTACTTACTAGAGAAAATCTGCCGGCTGTTCTATTCTTCTTATTCTTAAATATAAACATATTGGTCACAAGGCACCCCACGACCTTTTTGTTATTTTAACGATTTTAACGACTTTTCGGTGAAAATTAGGCGTGGTACCCTAAAAATGTTCCGCCTTGGGCGGATGAGCCTCGGACGGCGCCGGCGCCTGCGGCAGCCGGTCAAAAGAATTGTTGTGGCCTCCTTCCCGGCCCGCTTTGACTATCCCAATCCGCCCCTGTCAAATATAAATTAAAAATATTTATTAGCTTATTAAGCAGACTTTTCCTCGAATTTTTAAAAAGTTGCACTTACTTTTTAATCGAAACAACTTTCGACTTTAAATTTCTGGAGGATTATAACTAATTACTCCGCGGCTACATAAAACAGGGAGCTAATACAGAAGCGGATGAAGAGGGTCCGGCAAACCATTAGCATCGGTCTGGCTTAAAAATTATTTTTAAAATATGTTTCAAAGGATTAAAAATATCTGTTATATGTATTTTTAAAAGCTTTTAATATTAAACAGGTTTTGCAAGTAATTGAACTCAAAATATGGAGAATATAAAAAATCGCCCCAATGTCTAGCATAAATAAACTATTGATTATAATATCACGCAACAAAAAAATTACATAAAGTAAGGGAGAGTGGGGGAATTGTACGCACCTATGCAGAAAACGCTCCTGAAACTACTTCGTTCGTCTTACACTAATAATAATTACATGCATTTATGCGGTTATTATTTTAATATTATTGTGCAGAAGTATAATTATTCAACTATTTCCAAAACGATTTAGTAGAGCACAGAATACAAAGAGTACAATGCGCACAATTCCCCGCCTATGTGGGTAATAGTGCGCATAGAGTGGGAAATGAAAATGTGGGTAAAAAATAAAAGCCAAAACAAAATCAATATCGAAATTATTTCAATATTATAGAAAATGTTTACATAATTTGTGGTTAAAAGACGTACAGTAATCATATACATATCCTTCTTCTCGGTCAGCACCGCTACAGGCTTCGTGAATCCATGTTGAATAGCTAACACACCGATACCATAATTCCCGATTTCTTCCAAACGCATTGCAAATTCGACAAACTTCATCTATCTCTTCAGGTCTCCTTACACCCTCAAATTCCTCGAACGCATAGTCATCACAAACCTCATTGCTTTGTTGATAATCATTACTGGATTCTGATAGCATCTTCCTTCATTTTCTTTACTGACAACTTTTTCTTTATGTTTTTATTGTCTTTTTGGTATCGCAAGTACTTAAAATTTGGCTTTACAGCATTAGCAGCTGTTTCTCTCCGGCCTTCTTTTTCTTCTCCTCTGCTAACTCTATTTGCTCTTTCAGAGGGGTTGATGTCAGTATCTCGAAACTCTGTTTATCCAGAGTTCCTCTTTACCGTTTCTGGCTTTACTTTCTTCTTTGGAATAGGGGCAAAGCTGAAAAAATTAATTTTCTGGTGTAGAAACATTTGGAACAAGTTTTTTAGGAGCAACTGGAGAACCGATTGACGCATATTTCTCAGGTGTTACCTGCTTTTCAAATGAGGTCGAAGGTCGAAGTACGGGTGTTAATGGTCTGTTACTGTGTGATATTGTAGTGTTATTAACTGGAGCAGCTGCCATCTCGTTTTCGTCACTACGTTTTTGGCTTTCATCCGCAATTTGATTGGCTCCAACTTGTCCTACCACTAACGGTGTGATTTCATTTGCGGGTGCAAAGTCTTTTTCGGTAAATCTATCAGAATTTAAGGGACATATACCAGCAGTCTAAAAGCCAGAAACAGCTTTTTCCATGGTAGCCACTTTTAAAAAAGCCAATGCTTTTTGCGCGGGGCCAAAAATGTTCACCGGCTTTCGCGAGCGGGTGAACCAGTCGTCTAGGAACGGGTCGGTGTTGCCAAGTTATCACGTCGAACAATATTTCTGCTGACTTTTTGATTCGCTCAAATCATCGAGTTTTATTATTAATATTTATGTATAGGCACCTCAGCCACTTGATACTCTGTAATTCTTTCATGACCTGAGTTGGTAAAGTGAAGGGCGTACTTTTCAGAGGGCCAAAAAAATTTTAAGTCCAGAAGTTGCAGATGATCGGACCTATGAGGTGAAAGTGAAACCATGTGACGAAAATTAGTTTTACACAATTTGCATCCTTACATTGAAATATGACTGGAGTGGTTGTCTAGCATCAACAAAATGGGGCTAGTTTCAGTGGCGTTCACATTGTTTTGAAAGTGTTTTAACCAATCAACAGAAAATCTGAAATAAACCGTCCATTTTTAGAGCAAGCATAGAGGGCACCAATAATGGGGCCATTATTTTGTAACGCTGCTGGGGACATTCGTTTTCGTGGATATATCATGATAGGAGGACAATAGTTGCCAGCAGCACTGACCGAAAATACAGCTGTTATAGTTCGCCCCTTTTCTGCCGACGTAACCGCCCCCACCTTCATAACACATTTAAGTGCACAAACTCTTGGACATTTTTTTGTATGTATGGTAATTTCTGTTCATGTTATAGATCCTATTCGCAGGGAACTTATGCTTATCCATTAATACCGTAAGATTATTGAAAAAATTTTTGGTGGTCTCAGAATTAAAGGACGCGATCCTGTTTATGCTTGTGCATTCTGGTTGCTTTAGGCTTATTTCAGGATTTCTTTTTAGGAAGCCGTAAAGCCAATCTTTACCGGATTCAGAACATATGCTCGATTTTATGCTTTTGAGCATATCTAAATGCCAAGCGACGAAGTTGCTGGTGTTAGACCATAAAATAATTTGGCGAGGATCAGGACGTAGGGACTTGCAGCTCAGTTTTCGGAGAAAAAACTGTCTTTCGGCGGAGTCGAGTTGAACTTAAACCTTTTGCCTTTCTTTGCTTTCTTAATGTCGACTCTTGAATGTTAAGCTCGGCCAACTTCTCTTATTTTTCTGCCATTTGCTATTTCATGTAATGCTTGTTTAAGTTTAGGCGGGTCCCAAGTATTTTTTTGGGTTTTACCTTCATATTTTCGTGGTACCTATCTCAAAACAGGAGAGAATAAATCCGTCAATTATGATACTAGTAATTTAAACCTATGTGTGGTAATTGTGCGCACTGTGTTATTACATATAGTAAAATGGCCACCACAGACACAAAAAAAAGGGTTTGACTATAATATTCAGTAGTACATTTTAAATGAAAGTGCTCATTATTACTTTAAAAACGAAATGTAAAAGGGTGACACTGCGCACAATTATCCGACGTATGCGGGTAATAGTGCGCATAGGTAGGATAATTGTGCGCATTGAAAATGGAGAGAAAAAGAAACGAGCAACACAATTTATTGAACATAAGAATTACTCATAGGTATATTTAATACGGCAAAAATACATTAACCAAAAATTAAACTGAAACCAAATACATATAAAAAATATAATAAAATGAAAATAATAAAAAAGTTCATTAGGTTAGGCGTCACAAAAATCACAAATTAATCCCTCATAGGGCCCGTGCATAGGGCATTTGCCCATTTTTTACAGACGGATTATTTGAACCACATCTTGTTTTTATACTGCCTTCCACGCAAAGAAAGCATATCTCATTTTCATTCGATACAAGATCGTCCAACTCGTCGTCGTTATACAACTCATTCTCTGAAATATCTTCTTCAGATTCACTACTCTCTTCGAAGACTTTTCTTTTTGTCTTTTTAATTTAACCTTTAGTGCCTTTTATAATATTTTTGCCTTTATAACTTTTTTCTTGTTGCAAAGTTCCTTTGCCTAAGTGCTCTTTTCGCTGTTACGGCTTCCAATTTTTCTCTGTTTGGTGTATCTGTTAATATTTCAGACTTCTGTTTATTGCGATTTTGTTGTTACTTGGTTTTGGAAGAGGACTCAACTCTTCTAAAATAGCAGATGTACTGGGAACAGAACCATCAATATTTTCGATACTGGGCAGGCCGTTTAAGTTATTTTTCTCAGTAAGCAGTTTCTCACTAATTTGATTGTCTAGTTGAAGAGAAGCTGTTATACAGTGTGAAGAGGAAGTAGAAGGTAATTCGTCATCAATCACAATTGGGAGGTGGTGAGTGGCTGGTACAAAATCTTCAGCGGTGAATTTATCTGGTTGATAAGGCCATGTGGTAGCCCTAAATCCTGATTGGGCCTTATCCATTGTAGCAACAAGAGTATAGGACTTGCTAAATATTGCAGATAAATCGTATTGTGTGATTCTTTCGGTCGATGTTAGGTGATAGTCGCATTGCCTGTTAAACGCTGATTTTAATGGACCGTAAAAACTTGCGTCCAATGGCTGAAGCCTATGGGGCGTATGGGGGTATCGTCAGAATAATAATGCCATATTCTTTACAATAGTCAAAAATTGGTAAAGAAATATGGCTGGAATGATTGTCCATGAGCAATAATACAAGTTCATCTTTTGATGTTTTTACTGTTTTTTTAAGTGTTCTAGCCATTTGAGAAAAAAAGTTGATTGCTATTTAACACCAAAATAGGCTTAAGATAATAGCGATTACAGTTATATATGCAGCAAAATAATTAAAAAAAACTATCAACTCACCTTCTTATTTTCTACACTCAAAAAATTATAACAAAATATATTAGGATAGTTACTTCCGTAAGCGCTGCGTTCGCCAATCTTCTTTCCTCTCCACGGCCGCATCATTCATTATTGCAGTTGATGGTTTGCATATATTTGGAGTATTAAATAGATGATAGTTTGGTACATTTAAGCGAACGACACTTTACAAGCGAGATCTGATCAAAAGAAGTAGGTACCTACCCAACTAATTACAAACGCAGTGTATAACTTTTAATTTTTGTCTTTTATTCAACCGTACGAGGACTGTGTGAACACTCTGAGTTTCTTCAGACGACTAAAGTTGATCACAAAGACCAAAAACTAAAGCTTCAAATACAAACAAGAGCTCCCTGTTCTCTTCTATTTTATTACTTTATACAAATGCAGTCAGTGTATATGCTTATACCTCTATGCTTCGGCACTCTCCATTCCGCATTGATTTGTTTTTGACAACGCATGCTTCAAATAATTCTTAGAAAAATAAAATAAAATAATAATCCAACAAATGACTAAGAAGAACTAATTCAGTGAGGAAGAATATAGAGTTTAGAGTCACTGAATATAAATTTTATAAAGAATGAAAATATCCCTTGTTTGGATAGAGACTTAATTGCTCATTAATTTCTTAAAAAATGGAAAATTTTATTGTTATAACATTTTTGAATGTAAGGTTTGTGGAGGCCCTCAATATGTGGGGGACCCGGATTGATTCCGGCCCTAGATATTTTTATTGTTGTAAACAAAAGTATTGTTTAGTGTTTGCATATAGAGAGACGTAAGAATTAGCCAACCAACAGTTAATAATTAGTCTTTCGTTGGTACATTATCTTTTGCAGGAATCTTCGGAATTAAAATGGCTGGGAATATATGTGCAGTGAATAAATGTAATAACACTTACAAAAATCCGCTGTCCCCTGCCAGGTGTTACTTGTCACAGGTTTCCCAGCCAGATCAAGTGTTATGACCAAAAAGTGGGTCAATTTGTGTAGTAGTGAAGACAAATTTAATACTACCAACAGTCAGTGGCGGCTCGTGTAGGCAAGAGTAGGTGAAGCGCAATTAGGTAGGTAGCGCCGTAGAGAAAACTGCGTCGTTGGCGAAAAATTTTTGGGGCCACGCCCAAAAGTTCTGCGGTGGCAATACCTGCGAGAAATAATATACCATGAGCGCCGCCACCAATTTATAATAATATCAAAAAGATAATAGAATTACTAACTTACCCACACTCTCGCGTACAGTTATTTTGACTGCTCCCTTATACTTTTTAAATATAAGGTCTATTCTTCGATTTTGTTGTGAGGCTTTTCTTTAACTTCGCAAATGATAATGCACAGTGAATATGGTCCGAAGAAGCTTCATGCCTACTACAACCTCTTGTCACATTCCCAAAAATATTAAATCCGTCTTTATTCCAAACGCTCGATTTTCCACCTACACTTAAACAGGGCATAGTGGCATACAAAATAGTTTCTTTAAATAAACACGTCCATACAACCTATTATAATCAGAATACTCAGATCAGATTTCGAAACCTACGAACGAAAATTCTCTCTCTTGATTTTACTACTTGTGTTTCTCTTTGAAGGAAATGCTTAGGTCCCTCCGTATTTAAAAAGTCTCTTTTATCATCTTTTTCAACCTGGAAAATGGTGTTTCTAACAAGATGCAGATCGGATCATACAATGGAAACATTTCGTAAAACGTTTCGTAAAACAATGCGCTACAACGACGTGATGCAAATTTGCTTCCGAACGACTGTGAACTGAATTTAATGTTAACATAAGAACCTGTCGGAGTCGCATTGTCGGGCTGCTTCCGTTCTATAAATAGCTCACGTATCTAGCATGTCTGCTTCGCCCGTTGCCATAGCAACCATCGTAAATAAATCTGTGTATTGCAGTGCAATTATTGATCTTGCTGTTTGCGATTCCCACGTGTTTCGTGACTGTATTGAGTGTCGAAAACTGCCCGCACCGGCCGATCTTATGACAAGTTATTCCGCGCGCTACGTTTTAGAGTTAATTATCTTTTATGAGTATTATCGCACTAATTTTGATTAGAAATTTATATTATGAAAATTAAGTAATGTAATTTGAGAAAATGCACTAATTGTGATTAGAAATTTAGATTTTAAAAATTTTATTTATTTAAAAATATTTTTACTTTAAAGTAATGAAATTTTAGAAATTGAAGGTGAAGCGGCGCTTCACCTGCGTCCAATGACGAGCCGCCACTGCCAACAGTAGGATTTGTTCGGAGCATTTCCTCGAAACAGATTTCAAATGGGATTTACAAAATGCGATTTTAGTCGTATTGATTATCGATATTTTAAAAAAGCCGTGGAGTAAATATTATAGCGCTCTACTAATAATCTACTTACTAAATTACGAAGATATAGGGTGTCCCAATTTTGTTCTACGCTACTTCAATGTCTTATTTAAAATTAGCCATCCTATTTTTTGGCATTTTTCATATATGAACATAATTTTAAATAAAGATTGTTTAATTACCCATTGTCAAACACTATCAACAGTTGAAAATAGCAACAATTTTAGTTTGGCGTCTAATATCTGGAAAACGGTGTGATATGGTGAAAACCGCGTACACATGTCCCTATCTTTAGCTGCCCATGGCAAATAATAAATGTGATTTTTTTAAATGGCGATTTAGTCAAAAATTTTCGTATCTCAAACTGCCATTTTTTAAATGCCATAAAGTAAGATAAGGGCACATAAGCGTCTTTATCTATATTATACCGTTTTCAAGATATTAGGCGTCAAAGTTTGCGATTTTTAGCTGTTTATATCTGGAAAACGGTTAGACAATATTTATTTAGAATTAAATTCTTATTCGAAAATACCAAAGTATATAGGGTTCCGTTTAAAACATGTAAGTTAAGTAGACTGCAGCGAAATTGCGAGTCACAGGGTACATGATGCATTTTCATCAGTTTTGATTGTAAATTTTTTTCTATTTGGCAAATTTTTTGTGTCTGTTATATAATAGATTTCTAGATATTAGATAGTTAGTAGGACGAATCATGTGTTTGATCCACGATCCACGGTGTGAAACACTTTATACAACCTATCACAAAATATGTACGGGGTGGCCCGTTTAAGAGGGGCCTGCCTATACCTTATCTCGAAAACTACGGGGTTGCAAAACAAATTAAATACAAAAGTTGTTCCAAGTAAAATTATATTTATTGTTTTTGTATTTTTTAAATCGTCACTTTTTCATATACAGGGAAGTCAAACAAATCTACATTTTTTAATGAAACACCCTATATTTTATTAAATTTTTGGGTTCTACTTAAAATTCTAAGCATATTTGATATATGATGTTCGCCTCCAGAGTTAGTAGTTTCACAGCTATAAACAGTTGAAAATCGGTACTGTGCATGGCTACTTTTCACCTTGGTAGCAAAAATACCAATAAAGTTGGAGCAAAATTAATTTCGCCGTAAATTCAAGTAAACATTTGCGAAATCACATCAGAAACATCATATTTGCGCAATTTTGTGACTCTTTATACTAAGCGATTAAGTACACCCCTGATAGTTGGTAGGACGAATCATGTGTTTGATCCACGATCCCCGGTGTGAAACACTTTATACAACCTATCACAAAATATGTACGGGGTGACCCGTTTAAGAGGGGCCTGCCTATACCTTATCTCGAAAACTACGGGGTTGCAAAAAAAAAGTAAATACAAAAGTTGTTCCAAGTAAAATTATATTTATTGTTTTTGTATTTTTTAAATCGTCACTTTTTCATATACAGCGAAGTCAATCAAAGCTACATTTTTTAATGAAACACCCTATATTTTATTAAATTTTTGGGTTCTACTTAAAATTCGAAGCATATTTGATATATGATGTTCGCCTCCAGAGTTAGTAGTTTCACAGCTATAAACAGTTGAAAATCGGCACTGTGGCTACTTTTCACCTTGGTAGCAAAAATACCAATAAAGATGGAGCAAAATTAATTTCGCCGTAAATTCAAGTAAACATTTGCGAAATCACATCAGAAACATCATATTTGCGCAATTTTGTGACACTTTATACTAAGTGATTAAATACACCCCTGCTGTATGTTACTTACATGTTTAGTTTTAATTTCATGTGATATTTTTTTAAATTTAATATGTTTATTATACAAATAATGCATTAACTGACTCCCAGTGGTCCACGTGACGTCACTGCTGCTAAGACGAACAGTCGAGTTTGGCCGTTCAAATCGTTGTTATCGTGTATTATAGGTGTTTATACCTCCCTATGTTTACGCCGCGCAACTGAGAGGGCACTGCACCGGGTCCTTATACTCACGACGTTAACGGTTTGGCGGACAAATAATATCGTTGTTATAGCTATCCTTATTAATTTAACGTTCTTGTACAGCATCCAGTTCTGTTGCATTCTGTACAACGTCCGTCAGTCCAGGTAGCCAACGTGACGTTATTGACGTCTATAAGGCGTCAATTCTTAGTCATTTTTGGTCTTGGACGTCCGGAGGCCACCAATTAAGATGGTTCTATCTAGAATCCCAGGAGAGTTCGTTTCTTACGCAGATGCATCTGAAATGTTCGGATTGTTCGGCGCAACACGACTTCGGACCTTCGGCGTTGTACGGTGTATGTGAATGTGATCATTGTGACCGAGCCGTACGAGAATTCGAAGACCTCGTTGTACGTTAATATTTACCTATGGTTGTACCACTTCGTTCAATTAAGGTTATACCTAATCTATTATGTATTCTGTCTTGTATTACATGTAATTAGAAAGAAATATGTATATTTTACTAACTGGAATTCAAGTAATAAGTTAAGATTAATAATAAGAATGTAGTTAGAACTATTACAGGTATTTAAGTTTTGTTCTCTAATAAGCAATATCTTAATGCTTTTTTAACATATTTGAAACTATGTTTTCTTTTAAAGTTTGAGATCAGCCTAGTGTTAATAAATTAGTTGAACACCTGTGCCTATATATTCTGTGTTATTAATTAAGGTAACTTAATAATTTGTTAGAGGTAGATACTTTAAAAGTTATCAACTTGAACAAGGGTAGAATAATAGGCAGTATAGTTAGGTATAGGTATAATATATATTTTAAATACGTTTGTTGGCAAAGTGTTTACCTTTTATAAATTTGTTCCAGAAAAACTAGTTTAACTATAAGATCACTAATTTTTGTGCAAATTTTTTTAGGTAGCTAAAACACTTAATATACATATATTCTTAGTAAAGATTCTTGTTTTATTTCTTAACCAGACTTATTTTATTTTAGATAAGCAAACGATATGCAATGGGCACTCAAAATAGGTATGTTTTTTCAGTGGCGGCTGGTATATATGTGCTGAGGAGCTGCAGCACACAGCAAAATCACAAGAAAATTAAAATAATATTTTAGTACATAAATACTTGCCATTTTCTTTTGAAAATTATTATTTATCTGGACGGAGAGTAAAATATTGCCGCGCCGCCGCTAATATCTTCGAGATAAACATACCCACTGCACCGCCAATCCAGACCTAACGCCTTATAGACCGCGAGGTGGCGAACAAAGTTGGTCAACAAGTCGTTACAAAAGGTTCATTATATTTTAATATTTGGGTGATATCCAGAGTACCTATATCAGAACCTCTGCCGGCTCTAGTTGGTCACTTAAACTTAGGGGAGGGGGTTAAAATTTATACAAAAGTGATTTTTAGTAAACGTTAAATTTCATGAATAATTCCATTATAGTATGAAAGCTGACTTCCCTTGGATTATAAATCCGACTCGGCAGAGGAAATAGAGGGCAGCTTTCGCCTCGGCAGAGGCCTGTCAATTTGACACGAGTTGACTAAATACTAAACATCAAGCTTCATGGACAAACTATAGCTCATTTTCTTCTTTATTTAATGTTGATTTCAAAAATGCAAAGGCAGAGAAGAAAATCGGCAGCGTTTTGACAGCAGAGGCTCGCGAATTTTCTCGAACAATAAAATTCTACACGATATGACTATCCAGTAAACGTAAACTGTTATGAACAAACTATAGCTCATTTTGTTTGTTATCAAATACTTATTCTAAAACCTAAAAATCAGAGAAAAATCTAGCAGCATTTGGCAGGCAGAGCTATCAAACTCGTTATCAAATTTTTGAAAAAATCCAAAACGTTTGAATCCAAACATTCCAAACCCATAGTTAAATGGGCATATAGTTATTTTAATAGAAATTATGAACTGATTTTATTGATGGTGATCCGAGGAATATTTTCGAAGGTAGTAAGTAAGAGAAAGTGAAAGTGCAGAGAAAATTTAGATTTAAATTTGCTTTAATTTAATAATTATTATATTTATTTATTAGATTTAGTTGTTATTTTGTCATTAATTAGGGGTATTTAGCTTTTCATGTGGCAACACTGCTTCTTCTTGCAGGTTGGAGCTGCCATTTTCCAATTTTAAAGCGTCATCGGGAGCGGCTGCCCAGCGTAGAGCGTAAACTGTTGTTCATTCTGGATAAAATTAGATTTCAGCTTGTGAATTTGTGAAATATAATAAATCTCTGAAGTGTCGAAACGGAGGTCGAAAGTCGAAACGTAGAGGCCGTTGAGAACTCAGGACTTGGAAAATCCATTAAAAGAAGCTGAGGCTGAGGCTGCCATTCAGGAGTGGCTAAGGAGGGCCTCAGATTGCAGAAGAACCAATAAAGATAACATTAAACATGTAATTTAGTGTATTGATAATAACAGATAATTACATATTTTTCTATTAATTTATGGAAAAATGGTTTTAAAATAAGGTCGTCTTTAAGATGTCATATAAATACGTCTTTAAGATGTCATACAAATAGGTCTTTAAGATGTCATGTAAATACGTCTTTACGACGTCCTTTTTTGTAACATTCGATGTCCTAAAGATGTCTTAGAGACGACGCAAGGCGTAAACAGGCATCTGTAAGACGTCTCGAATATCTGAACATGGCTTCGTTAAGGCGTCTTTATGATATCTTATATATATATATATATATATAT
>MU194461.1:3631-19025 GCA_016904865.1 Pissodes strobi
GGATACGACAGTCAATAGTTGTAGGTTTTTAAAATGTGGTTTACACGAGTCTCTGTCTGTGTGGGCAGTCAACAATTTGACGAATTATGTTTTTTTGTGATATTAGCAGAGAATTGATTGAAGATGAGCTACCCCAGCAAATTATGCAATAACACAATTTCGAGTAAACCAAACCATAATACAGTGTTAGCAGGGTGTTTTGGCTAATGAAAGATCGCAGATGACGAAACAAAAAGGAAATAGAGTTCAATTTATTGCACAGGTAGTCAATGTGAGTATTCCACGATAATCTGTAGTCAAAAAAATATAAACCCAAAAACTTTATTTCATTGGTTTGCTGAAGGCTTTTATTGTCATGTGTTCTTATAAGAGAGCTTTTGTCAATAGTTTTGTTTCTTGGAACAAACTCCATTGAATGGGATTTGGAAATATTTAATGAGAGGCCATTATCGTTTGACCATTTAGTTATCTTTTCCAGTGTGTTGTTGCAAATATTTACTATCTCTTTAACAATAAAATTGGAATCGCCTGCATACAAAACAGGGGTAACGTTGGAACTACTTAAAGTTAAAGTTAGATCGTTGTTATATATTAGGAACAATGTTGGTGACAAGAGACTACCCTGGGAACCCCCATAGAGTTTTCTAGTGGTTCTGATATTATACCATCAACAAGCTTTACAACCTGTTTTCGTCCCAGTAGAAATGATTTTACCCATTCAAGTGCCACGCCCCTGACTCCTACATGTTCCAGCTTATTACACAAAATCGCAAAATTTACCGTATCGAATGCACGGCTGTAGTCAAAAAATAGACCAACAGTTTGTTGTTTTTTATCAAGTGCCCTAAGTAGAGTGCTGTTTCGGTACTTTTTGATTTGACAAAGCCATGCTGATGCGGCGATATAATGTGATTTAAGTTAAGAAAGAGATTTAAACGTTCCAAGAATACTTTTTCAAATATTTTACCTATTTGATTTTGGACTGCAATAGGCCTATAGTTGGCCATGTCGTCTGGTTCTCCTTTCTTTTTAAATATCGGTGTAACTTTTGAGCATTTTAGAGCTTCTGGAAATTGATTTAATTCATCTTGCAGTATATTTAACTAATTCTTTCATTTTTAAATACATAAGTAATATTTGTTCATGATTCTTTTAGTCCTATTCGACTTAAACAAGAATTTAGCATTCTTATATTACATTTTGAATTAGCTTACATATTTAGTAATTTTTGATTATTGTGGTGACTGTTCGGTAAAAATACCGAATATTTGCGTCTCTCATTAATCTAATTTATGTAATTTGAAAGGGGCTTAGTCCAAATTTACAGAGAACGTAATTATTTCATCGTTTAACGGTCACGCATTTTATTTTACGTACTTCCATTCAAATGGAATAGTATGATTTGGGGAATTCTCGGAGTGGATTCCATATGTTCCTGCAAAGGTAGTAAATTGAATTTTCAGTAGAATTTCTCTGAATTTCCCTCACAGTATTTGCTGGTTTTAATATTTTTTCTTTTCAGGCTTATTTCATTAAAATTTTAGTTTATTTGAAGCATCAAGCATATAATTATTAGCACTTGCCCTGTCTCATCTCAACACTGATGTACCGCCATTAATTTGCATTTATGAGAGGTTAATCTCACATGTGTAAATTTATCTGGTTTTTTCTTATCTTTTATCTATATTTCTATCTCAATGCGAGATAATGATTATCTTATCTTTATCTTTAATTAATTGAGGCGTAATTACGCTCAATTATCGTTTATGTGCCAAGGGCCATATAAAAAAAGTAATAGAAATTACTTATTTGGGGTTATAAGACTCGTTTATAGAGAGCTTGTATCTCTATTTTTATATTTATCATTAAATTCAAGTTATTTTTTATTTGGATTTGCCGAGAGTCACTGAATTGGAACGTAATTCCATAATTTTCTTTTGAATTTAAAATTTCAGTCATAATTTCTTTTGAATTTCATATATTAAAGTAATGAAAAAGAATATCTTGAGTAACAGTAGTTATTTATAATTTTTGCTTAACTTAAAATTGTAATTCAAGATTTTGATTATATCTGCTTTAACCAGTAAATTTTCAAATTGTTGATTACTTCCTCATGTTCAGCAGTGTCACTGATGTTCACATATTTTCCTGAATATTAATTAGTTAATTAGTAGTATACGTTGGTCTAAGACTTGTCTATTTCTTCTTTCATATTACGACTGATTTGAGACGCCGACGACAGCTGTACCATGCAAATTGGTGGAAATCATCACATGGATGTCCTGGATAACCCTAACTTTTTTTGCTATAATTATTTTTTTTTAATCTTTTAATTTTAATTCTCAACACAAAGTAAATTTATTCATAAACTTTATTTCAAATAATTTCATCAATTATATTTGTAATTCAATTACATTGATAATCTTCATTTCACATGATATCCATCATGACCATCATGCTATAGGTATCTCTATTAGTACCGAATTAAGCACCAAAAAAGAAGTGGATAAATGGAGAACGGGTAGAACATTCTCAAGGTCCAAGCTACAAGCCCTACATTCTGAGATGACTGGCGGTATGTGGGATGATGTGTTGAAGGAGACGGATGCTGAAAAAGCTTTTAATAAATTGTCAAGTATATTGGATGTTGAACTAAATCAACTATTTCCAATCAAAAAAATTAGTTTAAAAAAGTCAAAAAAATAGATCTGGGATAACACGAGGTATTAAAATCTCTTCAAAAAGAAAATATTATTTGTTTCAACAACTTAATCTAGGTCATATAAGCAGGGAATATTATAAAAAATACTGTAGTATCTTAAAAAAGGTAATAAGGGAGGCTAAAAGAATGACAAATTTTAAATACATTTTAGAATCTGACAATAAAGATAAAGCTGCATGGTCCTTGGTTAAAAAAAAAATCACTAATAAATAGAACCTCAAAAAAGTCACTTATGGAGTCGAGTGTGATTGGTGATGATAATCAATGTAATTTCCTTGACACTGTGAACGATTTTTTCCTAAACATTTGCCCGGACATAAACCTTGGCAAAGAGGTTGATATAAGCAAAATACAAAGATGCCCTAATAGTATTCTTCCTTTCACCTACGGGTCCAGAGGAAGTAGAAGGTATAATTAAACATCTAAAGAACAAAAAATCTACAGGTCATGATGATATTCTGTCTCGTTTTTGAAGCGGATTTCTGGCGTGTTGGCTGTCTCACGTCATAAATCTGACAATTCAGCAGGGCATTTATCCAGAGCTCCTAAAGGTTGCTCTGGTTAAGTCAGTCTTAAAAAAGGATGACCCCTCTGATCTCAAGAATTATCGACCAATATCGTTGCTCGATAATATAAATAAAATATTTGAAAAAATAATTTACAACAGGCTTGAAACCCTTTCTTCAAAAGGAGTAAATATTAATAGAAAAACAAAATGGTTTTAGAAAAGGTAAATCCACAGTTAGAGCAATGTATCAAGCCATGCAGCGGGTTATTTCATCAATGAATGATAGGAAAGCAACCATGGAAATTCAAGGCCTTCGATAGTGTAGACCACTCTATACTGAAAAAAAAAACGAGAAGCTTATGGAGTCATAATAATATATAACTAATGATGTGACTAATATCTATGATGGCATGTAAGTTACATGACTGTTACAAGACTGGTTCGAAATGAATAACCTCTTATTAAATGTCAAAAAACACAAATTATAAACTTTAAACAGAGGCCAGCTGAAGAATCTTTAGTACAAATTGGAAGAACAGAGGTAAGAACACAACAATCAGCAAATTTTCTTGGAGTGATTATAGATCAACGTTTGGACTGGGGTGAACATGTTGGGTTGGTGGCGACAAATATGTCCGGATACTGCTTTGCGTTGAGGTTAATAACACAGCAGGTAGGTACGGCCGCTGCCTTTTCATCATATCATGCCTACATACAGTCCCGTATCAGGTATGGAATAATACTCTGGGGTAATTCAGGGGACTCAGATAGAATTCTGTTTTTACAAAAAAGATGCTTGAGAACTATTCTTTCTCTACCATATCAAGAATCTTGCCGGCCATTTTTTGTTCATTATAAAATTTTAACATTCTACTCTATCTATATATATGAATGCATTTCTTTTATTCTTGATAATAAAGTTTTATTTGAAAATTTAAGGGGACAACATTCACATAATACCAGATACAAGAACAACCTTAAAACAGATAAGCCCAATTTTACTTTTGTAAAAAGAAATATGGTTCATGGGATTTTGGATGTCTGGAATAAACTACTAATGAACTTCAGGCAGAAATCACATAAAGAAATTAGAAAAGATCTAAAAATATATCTGCAATCAAAAGTCTTTTATTCAGTAAAAGAGTATATGTCAGCAAATCCTGATGAAGTTCTCATTTAGTTATTTAGTTATGTAGTTAATTAGTGTGCTCTTAATAATGTTTTTTTTTTCTTATTATATTTTTTAACTGTGTGTGAATGAATGAAAGAAAGGGTTTCTTTTCTTTTTCTTTCTATGTTAATAGGGGAATGAAAGAAAATGATAGTGCGATTTTACATACATTGGACTTGAGTTTTGTTTAGTCATATCTGTTGACAAGATCCACGCCACATAGGTAAAAAATGCTTATATGACAGTTATTTTTGAATTTTAATTAATTGTAAAGCAATGTTAAGTATTTAATGGATTTAATAAAGAATATACTACTACATACCATCACTCATATTTGTAAACTAATTGTAAAATTAATATATTGTTGTTTGAATTCCTTGTTTAATTTATCGCAAGATTGACGGCTGTGAGACAAGAATTATAAGGGCAAATTTCTGATATTCTTATCTCTATAGTTATTTATATTTAAGTATTCACATTCAGTTCGCATTGTCTCTAGGAACTCTGGCGCCCAAAATATAAGAATCTCTGTTAGTATATGTCAGCAAATCCTTATCCATTATTATGGAGGTTATCTTTCTGTTTACATGTGTTGGTGTTTTGTTCCTCATCTTTCTCGATTTTCTCTGTTAATAACGAAAGTAATTCAACAATAATGTAACAAGTGTGTAGTGTAACTATTGATAAACCCGAGTGAATGAAGAGAAAGTTAGGAACTGCAGAATAGCTGAAATATTGGTCTTGAAATAGTTCGCCGATTTCAGGGTTGATTTAGGGTTAAATCACGTGTGTTTTGTTTACATCCTGATTGAACTGATTAAAATTGTGGAAATCACCCTTAAATATTTAAAATAGTTTAGTGGACAACTACCATAAAGTGTTTTTACATTCTGTGATAATAATTTTTGCCTCACTTGTTTTATTTTTGGTGATTGGCGACCTTCAAGGTCTATAACCCCACATCCTGTCTCCACCAACATGAGCCAGCCTGAATTACTCAAGTGTAGTGTCTGCAATGAAGTCTGTATTTCTAAGGAGGATAAGGGAATCACATTTGGATGCTCATGTGATACTTGTGGCAGAGTGATCTGTAGACCATGTGGCAATATCAAAACTGCTACTGAGATTAGAACTATTCTCTTGCCCAAGAACCGGGCAAGCATTTTCTGGTGCCCTGAATGCAAAGAGAACAATCTAGCATTAATTCAAGCTGCTAGTGTGGAGAAGCAAAATCAGCACAACTCTAGGGGAAATTCACACCCTCCCACCCCTTCACCCACAGTGGATACCGTTGATAAGGCCCTTGTAGTTGAAATAGCATATCTGAAACTACTCAAAAAAGAAATTGAAGATAAAAATGGACTCTTAATATCCAACAACAACCTTCTTAATGAGAAAATAGAGTCATTGTCAAAAAAGCTTAAAGCCTTAAAGGAACAATCATCTAACCAGGAGAACGGGGATGTAAATAATCTTATGCAGAGACCTTCTGTTGCATTAGAAAACCTATTTCAGGAATACCATGAGAGAGAAACTAGACAAAAAACATAATCATCTTTAATTGTCCCGAATCTACAAAAAACCCTGGAGATATTGGTGTTCGAGTCATCGAGCACTGTAGTAAGATTAATGCACCTGACATTCAGGCTTTCCGCCTTGGCAAAAGAGTGGATAATAAAAATAGGCATTCCAAGGTACTCTGCAACTCTAGTGATCTTGCTAGCAATACAATCCGTAGTGCAAGCCTACTTAAACAAAACCCTAATCTAAAACACCTATCGGTTAACTATGATAAGACTCCTCAACAGCTTGAAGAATACCGTAAATTAAAACAAGCTATGATTGATCGCTTGAACTCTGGTGAAAGCAACTTAAGGATTATACACCAAAATGGTAGGCCTAAAATTATATCTGGCAAAAAAAACTAATAAACTTTTCTAACAGGAATATACACATAGCATATCAAAATGTGAGAGGCCTCAACACTAACACAACTGAATTCTACAATTCAGTTTCTATGTTGGACAGTGAACTGGTGGCTGTGACGGAAACTTGGATCCAGGATGGCGTCTTGAGTGGAGAACTATTTAACAGCAATTTTATGGTATTCAGGAAGGATCGTGATTTGGATGTACTAAATGTATCCAGGGGAGGAGGATTTTACATGCAGTTAGACGGGACATATCAGCATCTAGAGTGGACCTGTATGAGCTTGAAACTATACTACCTGAAATGGACATATTAGGATGTAAGCTCTTAATTTTTTGTAGAGTGGTTTATATTTTTGTTCTTTATATTCCCCCTTGTTTACCCCTAACTAATTATGATCAACTATTTGATTTCTTCTCTTACTTTCAACCTATTCAAAACTGTAATGTCATCTTCATTGGAGATTTTAAGATCACTTCTAAGTCTCAAATTGGCAAGCTCCATGATTTTATGGCTCTGTGTGACTTAAATCAATACAATACATTTTCAAATTGTCACAATAACATATTAGATCTTGTTATTACTAATGTTGTGTGTGAGGTCAATAAAGTGAATCTACCCCTGGTCCTCGAAGACAAACCGCACCCCAGCATTGGTGTTTCATTGTCTTTTGAGAAGGGTCTGTCAGGTAATAATGTGCGTGCGGGGGAACCCCACGCCAAGATTTACAACTTTTAAAAAGCTAACTATCCTCTCCTCTACCGCCTCCTTAGCGAAACCAATTGGGATTTTTTAACGGCTACCACTGATATCAACATTGCTGTTACTCAATTTTATAACAACTTGTACACCTTACTTGATCAATGTGTTCCTCTTTTTAAACCAAAGAATAATAAAGTAAAGTATCCGGTATGGTATACAGGGGAAATTATTTCCATGTTGCATGAAAAGAATTTTTTTCACCGAAAATATGGGAAGTATAAATGTCTAAACGATTATGCAGCCTTTTCCAGGTTGAGAAGGATTATTAAAATTAAGGTTGATATAGCTTACAAAAGTTATATTAGAGAAACTGAAAGATCTTTAAAGGACGAACCTAAACAATTCTGGAAATATATTCATCAGAAAAGAAATAAAGGTGGTGTGCCAGGTTCAATGTTACATGGCCAGAATACAGTTGATACACCACAGGGCATTGTTAACTCTTTTGCTCACTTCTTTAAGAGTGTCTATGTAAACTCATCAATCCCTACTCCTGATTCTTCTGGACATTATACAGGCTCCCACAATGTCATGATTAATTCTCTTACAGAGGATAAAATTGTCACAGTGCTGAGGGGCATGAAGAACAAACAAACTACTGGTCATGACAAAATTCCATCTTTTATTCTACGGGACTGTTCTCTATGTTTTGCTGCTCCTCTACATTACATATTTAATCTTGCAATTAAAACCTGTACATTTCCGGATGCTTGGAAGATTGCTAAGATTGTTCCAGTGCACAAGGGGGATTCAATTCAAAACATTGAAAACTACAGGTACTCCAGGAATGTTATTTTAAATTACATGGTGCTCGTGGAACAAAATCCCCTAAAGCTGATTTTTTGGGAATATTTAGAATTTGTTGTCCAGATTAACATACTAAAAGTCCCCACCCCTCCGAGGGTGCAAACAACCCCAAAACTACTCCAGTAGGTACAATTTTTATTTATATGCTAAATATCTCAGGAACAGTTGATTTTTCGGAAAAAATGCTAGACATAAAAATTAAAGCCAATAAAATTTTCTATAAAACGGTATATATATAAGTATAATTTTATTAAACCAGTGGCGCGCAGCAAAAGTCCAAATTCGTGAATTATTTTTCGGTTCCGTTCCGGTTTCGTCACCGAGTTACATTTCTAGTAATTTTTAAAAATAGATAGAATAGATCAAACCCTACAGATGTAATTTATACTTCTAAATAAAATTTGAAACATCAACCCATTATAACCGGTTTGTTTTTACATATAGTATGCCCCGGCGTTAGCGTCTGAATGCTGAATTGCTGAACGACAGATTTGGTAATAAATCAGTTCCAATCGTTAGTACTAATTGTGGATAGTGTTACAGTGTATGCAAATATTGCTTTAGTTATGAGTTGGCACCATACCCTCTATCTCTTTTTGATAATGGGATCTTCCAAAAAACTAAGAAATCTTCACTGCTTGAATTATTGGATAAAAAATGTACTCCATCATATACCATTCCCGAAGATACCTTCTTTGTAATTGATGGAGGATATTTACTTCACAAATCATTTGGCAATTTTCAGCGACTTACAAGGTCATATACAGCCATTATGTCTGTTATCATTATGGACAAAAATGCATGGTGGTCTTTTACGGATACAATAAAACCACTTCTACGAAAATGCTCGAACAGTTACGCCGATATGAAAGAAACACTTGTTCTGACATCTTGCTTTCTGATGATATTATGGCAACCATTAACCAATAAAAACAATAAAAAACTATGATCTAAAAACAGCTGGTATTGAAGTTTTTCATGCGGAGGGCGATGCAGATACATTGATGGTAGAATAAGTCCTTGAAAAAATAAATATAGAGAAATCGGTGACATTGGTTGGTGAAGACACTGATTTAATGGTGTTACTCTTATTTAAAGTTAAAATGGACAATGTTTATATGTTGAGGCCCGGCAGCGCTGTAAAACCTAACAAAACAACAGCCATAAGTGAACTACAGAACAAGATAGGCCTTATGACGCAATCTATTTTATTTTGCCATGCAGTTTCTGGTTGCGATATCACTTCCGCAATTTATAAAAAAGATAAATTGTCCACATATAGACTTCTAGAGAAGCGACCGGACTTGGATAATGTAACCGTTTTTCTAAATCCCAACGCACCACTGCCGGAGAAAAGTTTCTCTTAGGTCTTTATAGGGCAGGGAAGACAGTCCAAACGCTAAATGAGCTTCGTTTTTTTAAGTTCCACAACAATTCAACAATACATCGAGGCAGAGCTTAAATGCGAACTTTTCGTTAGCTTTGTTACCTCCAATTTCAGATGCTGCCTCTCAGCATAGTTTACGAGCGTACCATCAAATTCAGGAATGGCTGGGAAATGAGTTAGAGCCTACGTCTTGGGGATAGAGGAAACAAGGGAACTTCTTTAGCTAAATACGGTTAATAAACCAATAGCTCCGGAATTCATTCTCAAAATGATATTCTGAAATTTTAAGGCTGATTGTGGGAAGCTTTGTAGCTATAGAAAGTCCGGGCTAAACTGCTCGAGTTTATGTGGACAATGCCAGGAAATGGCTGGGAAATGAGTAAGAACCTACGTCTTGGGGATGGAGGAAACCGGTAGAACTTTTGCCAACTACGGTTAATAAACCAATAGCACCGGAATTTCTTCTTAAAATGATATTCTGCAATTGTAAGGCTGATTGTGGGAGGCTTTGTAGCTGTAAAAAGGCCGGGCAAAACTGCTCGAGTTTATGTGGACAATACCAGGGACAGTCTTGCAGCAACTTAATGCAACCCGCTGAAAACGAGGATGATGACGAAGAGTATTTCCCATAGATGCTGTGTGGACTTTAATTTTGATTGTAAGTACTTTTTCCTATTATATATTATGTTGTACATTCTACTTCGTACATTATTTTTAAAATACAAAACAGTATTTGACGTGCAATCCTTTTAAGTTTCAGATTTTCAAGTCGTTCATAACAGTCCGTGCTATGCAAGTCCATAACAGGCCAAGAACTCTAGACTTTGTTGAACGCCACTGGCAGAATCTACTGAAGTATTTAATTTTAAGTATTTGTTTTATGTAATTTGAACAATAATATGTTGTTCTAAATGGACTATTTAGGAAAATGTTTATAAGTATATTACTAGTTATTCACGATACATACAAATGACACGCCACTGATTTAATCTGTTTTGACAGTTTTTTTTTAACTTTTTACACCCATTCAACCTACTTTAAAGTTTGGTTATCTTAAAAGATATTCTAAGACAATTTACAATAAGGGAGACGTGCTTTTTGGAGATTGAAAAATAATTAACGAGTTTAGACATTTACTGCACGCCACTGGATCGATCAAATTATACTTATGTATATATCAATTTGTAGAAAATTTTATTGGCTTTAATTATGGTATCTAGAATTTTTTCTCAAAAATCAGTCGTGCCCGAGATATTTGCCTCATAAGCAAAAAATGTACCTATTGGGGTTGTTTTGGGGTTCTTTGCACCCTCGGAGGGTTGGGGACTTTTAGTATGTTTATCTAGACAACAAATTCTACATATTCTCAAAAAATTAGCTTTAGGTGATTTTGTTCCACGACGGGACTTAACTGCACTGGAGTAAGGCCCATCTCAATTCTTTCCAACTTTACAAAGGCCTTTGAGATGTACATCCATGATAATCATTTTTATCAATTGCAAAATCCTATTTCTATAAAACAACATGGGCTTTTCTCTCATGCTTCTTACAAGAGGCTTATAAGGCTATTGGTGAGAGAACACAATTGGATGTTGTTTACACCGATTTCTCTAAAGCCTTTGATAGGTTGGACCATGGCCTTATAACTCAGAAAATGATCTCTATGGGGTTTCATCAAAACCTTGTAAGGTTTTTTATGTCTTATTTGAAGGATCGTTCACAGTTTGTTCAATTAAATGGGTTTAAGTCTGAAAGATATTTTACTCTAAGTGGTGCTCCTCATGGTAGTAACTTGGCCCCTCTCATCTTTGCTATTTTTGTCAATGATATCCCTAACATCATAACGTCTGATTGTTTGTTATTTGCTGATGATGTTAAACTTTTTCGAATAATTAATAACAAAAATGATTGCTCTCAGCTGCAAAATAACATTAACTCACTGTCATTTTGGTGTGATTCAAACAAACTTCCTCTAAATATATCTAAATGTAAGATTATGACAATTTCAAACTTGCATAACAACTTGTATCATGATTACTCCATTAATGTCATTCTTAACAAAGTCGACTCTGTCAGAGACCTGGGAGTTACTGTTGACAATAAACTCACATTCACTAAACATATTGATGAGGTAGTGAACTCATCTTTGAAGACCCTTGGACTTGTCATTAGGTCAACAAAAGAGTTTGAAAACATTTACATCATCGTTACTTTGTATAATAGTCTTATTAAATCCAAATTGTTGTATGCATCCTTAGTGTGGTATCCTAGTTATGACGTACATGTTGATAGACTCGAATATGTTCAGCGCAGGTTTTTTGAAGTATTTAAGTTTTAAATTAGATGGAGTTTACCCCCCACGAGGTTATGACCATCAGCTGCTCCTTGATAGATTCGATTTCCTATCTCTAAAGCAATGTACAATTTTAAACAGCCAACTTTTTTTGTTTAAGCTTTGTAATAACAAAATAGATCCACCAGAGGTCTTAAACGATATTAATTTTTATGTTCCTCCTATGCGTACTAGAAGACATATCCGCTTTTATCTTGAAATTAGACCTACTAATTTGGCAAGAAATGCACCTTTATATAGGTCATGCTCATGGTTTAATACCTTACACACCAACAATGATATTGATCTATTTAATACTTCTTTAGCTTCCTTCAAAAGGCTTATTACTCCAATGATTTTGACTATGTAATTCTCTCAATGTAACACAGTTAAATTTAGTTTTATTATTTGTTTTTGTTATTTTTTTTTCTTCCTTCTATCTTTTTAAACTTGTTAGTTGTATATTTGATATTATTATACCTCATATTATACTTAATGTATAAGATAGATATTAATTTTTTTCTGATTTGTATTATCAATTATTAGAATTTTAATTGTCTTTGAATTGGGTTATTTCCTGTTAGACAATCATTAAATAAATAAAATAAAATAAATAAATAAATAAATAAGAGAACATCGAACAACGCCCGAAGAAAATTAAAACAAATCTCATGCATACAAAATGGCGCACAATGCCATACTTGATTAAATAAATTAACTATCACGACAAATTGACGACTGAGCTAACTTTCGCTACAATAGGATCTCCCTTTAGTGTGTGTGCCACTGCCATAAAAAAATACTTTGTGTTTATTAAAATAATAAATAATAATTCGTTCGTTAGTTTGAGTTATGTACGACGCTAGTTTTTTGGCGACCAAAAGTAAGAGACAAATGCGCCCTTGTTTGGTTCATTTGGATTAGTTAAGAGAGTACGACGGTAGTGCGCTTGTTTTACTACTTTGTGTTAATTTTGGTTTTGTGTTAGGCGGGGTTAGTCAAGCGCGTAGCGCGCTCGTCTCAATGCGCTTGTTTGGTTAATTAAAGTTTGTTTCGATTATATTTGTTTAATCTGGGACATTGAAGACATGCGCGCTACGCGTAACGCGATTGTTTAGTTGCTATTCTACTTTTTCAAACATGCACCTGACCTGGGGCATTTACCTGCTTAAAAATCAAGAATATTAACCCAGTGTGACAATATTGCAAGTAAATTTTCATCATTGACGAGAGATTTCGCGTTAAAATGTATTACTAAACAGCCTCATTCGTGATTTTTTTCAATTTTTTGACGTCAAACGTGTTTTACGCAATATGTCACATATCACTTCTAATACTGTCTAATACACGTCACATAAAAAATTGCAAAATTCGAAAATTGCGCAAAGTAAATATTTACCAAAAAAAATTTCTATAAAAAACTTCAAATGAAGACTTTTCAAAGAAATAGGGTACCTAATTACCATCAATTTTGTATTACAAAATTTAGCAATAAACAATAATTTTGTTACAGGTGGCGCTAATTATGGGTGTAGCTGCGGCCTGTCGGGGGAAGGAGCTGTGCCAGTTAGATTGCAATGATGTCTTAGATCATGGACATTTTTTTTTTGGTAAATTTAGAGAACCCAAAAAAAACACAAGAGCTTTGTGGTTAAAAGATCCACTACAGATGTGGTAGAATTGGTGAAAATATATATTGGTCTAAAACCACCTACACAGCATACGAGATATTTTTGTCGGGTATAGAAATTTATTTGTCGCCAATTCCTCAGAAGTTCCGTTGTACAAAACACAATTCCATCTTCCACGGCGACTTTTCCACAGAATACGTTAATTAAAAATATTGCAGATACCAAAACTTAGGCTTTACTTAGTAAAAATAACTGTAAACTTGTGTCACGTTTTTTACAAATAAATTTGTAAGCTTGTTGCTAGTTTCCTATTTCAGTGCTTTATTTGAAAGATTATTCTGTAATATAGGCACTGTACTAAATTAATAAATACATAATTTTGCTTCATAATTCAATAATTTTACTTGGTGCCACTTCAGTCCCCGAAATCAGGGATTAAAACCGCTACTTTAGACCCCCAAGCGCATAAAAAATATTAATTACTTACCCACTTTATATAAAAAGTTAACAATGTTGCTCCTGAATCGTCCACTTATTAAAAGAAGTATAGCATGAAAACATTCGATGCTCAATACTGCTGTACTGCAATCGAAATCTATATAGTCACTTAACCTAAAATAAATAAAGAGATCGAATATTACATCAGTTAAAGTAGTAAATTTTGACTGTTTGAATCTAATTCTAATTCAATTCTAACTAACTAGGCATTTGAGTTCATGTTTTATGGAACAACCGGAAAAATGTTTTATAGTATTTTTGTCTGTGGATCATAACTTCTAACCGTTCTGAATGAAAGGGTCAATATTCGGCTTCAGGTTAAATTATTTCTAATTCCAATTATTGAGGTGCTCCCTGGTAGAAGAGAAGTTATCATTAAGGGTTTAGTATCAAACGCGAAGATCGAACTGCTGTTAAAATTATATTAATTTGACTGATAACGTAATTATTATAAAGGCAAGTGCGGTAATTATGACAAAAATTAACTTCTCTTTCGTACACTTAATATCATATCAATTTTCCTACATACATTTTTATTATTCATCATCATCATTATCATCAACCAGCCTCCAGAGTCCACTGCTGGACATAGGCCTCCCTTGATTGTTTCGATAGCTTCCTGTCCTGAGCAACTTGTACCCAGTTGGTGTGGATACGTTCCAGTCGGTGAACGACCTCTATTTCTAAATGCGTCTTGTCGCGGCCCCCATTCCACTATCTTCTTGGTCCATCGGTTATCACTGATCCTAGCAATGTGTCCCGCCCAGTTCCACTTAAGAGTTATTATTATTTCTACGGCATCTATTAGTTTTGTTCTTCTGCGTATTTCCACGTTTGGCACTTTGTCCGTCAATGAAACTGCAACATTGATCTTTCCATTGCACGTTGTGCAACTCTTATGTTATTTGCTGTTTTCCTCTGTTTCAGCGTAATACGTCAGAACGGGCAGCACACACTGATTGAAAACCTTTCTTTGCAGACATATTGGAAGTGCCGATTTAAAAATGTTGCTTAGCTGCCCACGTCAACCCTGTTCGTCTAGTGAGCTCACAGGTCTGATCGCGGCTAATTCGTATTTCGTGACCCAAGTACTTGTAAGAAGCTGTTTCTTCGATTTGGTTTTTGTCATTACTTGGATTTTTGTCATGTTAATTTTCAATCCCATCTTTTGAGATGTCGTGTTCAGCCTCTGTACCATTTTTTGGGCTTAATGCAGTCGGATATTAGGACTGTGTCATCCGCAAATCTTAAGTGGCACAGATTTCACCGTTTATGTTCAGGCCTAGCTCTTCCCAGTCTATTTGTTTGCACATGTACTGGAGCAAGTTGTTGAATAATTTCGGAGAAATAATGTCGCCTTGGCGAACACCTCTTTCTACTCGGAAGTTATTAGTATCTTCGTGAAGCCTTACACAGGCCGTGGCGTTCTCATATGCTTAATTATTGTGGTGTAGCGATGATCTATTCGACAGTCAGCTAACGATTCCAACATTTTCTGTTGGTTGATGGTGTCGAAGGCTTTCTCATAGTCCACGAACACCAAAACAAACGCTTTGTTATATTCAACTGTCTTCTCTATTAGGCTTTTGAGAGTTTGGAGATGGTCATTCGTGCTATAACCTGATCGAAACCCAGCTTGCTCCCGTG
>JAEQML010067512.1:0-19024 GCA_016904865.1 Pissodes strobi
ATTTCCTTCAATCCAGGAGTTTCCTCCGGATCCAGTGGTTTCACTCTGAATACCGGCACATAAGGCTTTGGGACTACTCTTAGGATGGTCATAATAGTCTTAGCAAACGCGCTTCGTTTATAATGTGACATCTCTATGTAGGAACACATTTTGCTTTGCCTCACTAACCTTGATAGGTCTGCGGTTTTCTGAAGACCTTGTATATCGTGGACTGCTATGCCTACCAAGAGATTCATTAGTGTTATTGTGATAAAGAGAAGGAATATAGTGTATGCTATCTGGGCAATAAATAGGGCGAAATTAGAGGGAGTTTCATCTTTAGAATAGTCCAGCAAGATGTTATAGTTCATGTCGCCAGTCATCATGACTAAAGTCGATATAAATCCGATCAGAGGATTATAAAAAGCTGAGGAATTCGGAAAAATGATACAAAAGCCAATGGTATACCCAACAAGAAAAGGAAAGAACACCAAAAGCAATTTCTGGAATTCGCTCTGGACCTTCTGAAACATTTCTACGTAAGGACCAAATACAGGGAGCTGCCCAATTAAGTACATGATATTCATCCATGAACACAGGACCGCCAAAGCTCCCGCATGCACTTGCCAACTTTCGACCCTTCCTGTATAAACACAAGAAATTATAAACACGTAGATGATACCGTGCCATTCAAGAACATTGCCCCAGTTAATACAGTAGTGTCTTAAAGACGGATAACCACGAAAGCCGTAAATTTTTCTGAATACTAGAGATAACGTGAAATAGAAAAGTATGTACCACTGAGTTTCTAGACTCAACGGATTTTTCCTGAGGATTCTGTTCATAAATGAACGGTTTGTGCAGTGTACAGTGGAATTGGGCATGGTTAAGTCATGGATCTTTCTATCACAATCGTACGCTAACGCGGTTAAAACATAAGAAAGCAGGATAAAGCTAAAGATTAAGGAGTTATAAATCATTCCGTAATAGCACCTACGAATCCTATTCCAAGTGACATACAAAAATGCCATAATGTACGGATGCAATAGCATTTCCTTATGACCGGCATCTATGAAAGCGTTCAATATGGAGTATTCCTTGGGATGATGTAATCCGTTCCTGAAATCGAACCGCATCTCAACTTCGTTTAAAGCATCAGAGTGGTAAACCAAGGTAATATATTCGGCCAGTTTGTCTTTAATAGCCTCAAATGCTGAAGGCGTCTTCTTGGCAATCAAGTAAAAGGCGGTAATGCCAGATTTGGACTTAATGGAACAATCAGCATCGTTGCTGATGAGGATACTGACGCAGTGACAAAGCTCGTTGAGGGCTGCGATGTGAAGTGGAGTAAAACCGTGTTGATCTTGGGCATTTACATCTGCACCATTTCTGGAAAATAAATTATCGATGGTATCATAATTTGTGACAACTCTTTATTCGTAGTCACTCGCCAAGGCCAATGTATTAAGAACTATTTGGTTAATGTCAATTTTTACTCTAACATGTTTTTGTTAATTGTAATTTAATTTACCGAAAACAAACTTAATAAGATAGTTAGGATGTACAGGTTCGGAGCGGCTTATTCCCAAATAACGAAGTTGCGCTAGGATGCAAAATAAAAGATTGGATTTTTCAACAAATAATTGGTTTATTGTAATCTCCCTTTGACAAACGGAAATAAAATTATGATGGAATATTCTTGGTGATCTCCATACCCGAGAATAACAACCGCAGAGAAGCGACAACATAAATTCAGCCCAAAAATTTAGAGTGGGAGGTAAACATGTTAACTGTCATCTCCACGTGCTTGTCAGTTAGTTTAGTCCGAGATTTGTTTAGTACAGTCGTCGACGACAAAATTTTTGCGTGAACGCCAGTTTCCTTTGGTTTGTTTGTGTGTTAATTATTATTGAAGTGACTTTTTTAGCGAGGGTAAAGTCAGAAAAAATTAAACGCTTATCAAAGTGAAACGCCCTTTTAATTAAGCATGTTCCAATATAGCTAGAGGGCTGAAATTTTCAGGACCTGTAGCCGGGGTAAAATGAGGATCCTGGACGAAAACTGGACCCCGTACCCTCCGTTCGGCCAGGAGAACTAGACTAGACTAACCCAAACTAATTAAATCTATTAAAATTGATTATAACGCATCGGAACCGCTTCAAATGATTAAAATAAGTCGAGACTAAGTGAAACTAACCGAAAGTTGATTGGACTACTAACCCAAACTACCCAAATCTATCAAAATTGATTATAACGTATCGGAACCGGTTCAAATGACTAAAGTAAGTTGAGATTGAGTGATGGTATCAAAATTTGTTGCACAAGTCACAACTGAACACAATGGTAGAAGGCTTTGTTTCCGGCTCCGTCGCATACTGCTTTGGGATTGAGCGTCGCACGCATTTATTTTAATTGTCTATGAATAATTGGGATTTCTATTAATTGAAGTGGCTTGTTGACAATGCCCTTTTGGCAACGCTGGGTAGTTTTTTTGTGAGGACGCCAGTGCATAGAAATCCCAGGGGTTTATCGTTTAATTCTCTTGGATGAATTATTGAGAGGGACATGTGATCGACTATACTAGAAGTTCATTGGTTGTGCGAGTTTCTTCCGGAGTAAGAATTTTCGTGCGGTACTGCTCTTCGGCTTTCGGTCGCTTGGGTCACTCTTTTACGACGGACCGAGTCAAGCAGTCATTTTAGACGCCGCGCCGGTCGGTCTCAATTTTGATTTTCACCTGTTAAAGGGATTTTTCTGACCGAGTCAATTTAACAGTTTCAGTATTTAGTTGTACCTTATCTTTTCGTAAGTGTTGGTGTCTGAAACTGCTCTTTGTGGGATTTGAGTGCTGCTGTGCAAGGTGGGTTGAGTTTTTTTGTGCATTTTTTTTGTCTCTCTGTGAACGCCATCATTTTGTGACGCATGAGGGCAGCTTTTTAATTCCCTTTTTAATCTTTTACAGAAGCCCACTTGCCCAACTAAAAGACGTCTAGCGTTAAGGGACTGGCTACCCTCCTACACAGGTAAATTATTGTTTTTTTTATATCTGATCTCTTTTTCCTTGATGGTTGATTTTGATCACCGATTTATAATGCTCGTTCATTAAGAGTTACGTGTGGAACCTTGAATATGTTCTTTCTGGAAGCTGCCTGAGAAGTTACTCATCGACCAAGTGAGCAATTTCCATTTTATTTTGTTTCCCGATATTGCGGCAAATTTCTGTAATTAATTACGATCTCTAATTATAATTTTTTTTGGCTTTCTTTTCAAACCAAGAATAACTTTTTTTAACCTCTTCTCCTTAATTAAGGCAACCTTTAGTCATTCAAATTCTCTTTTAAATGAACTTTGAATTTTTGGACAATCGTCTCAAGCAAACTTTGATATTTCTTTATTATTTTTGGGTAATTTTGACGAGCCTAAAATGCTGGCTTTTATTTAATCGAATTCTAAAATTCAGTTAGATCCGCTGATCTATAGTATATCAGATTTTGGATGGAATATTTCTTTCTTTTTGAACTATTAATTGAATGACGCAATAACGTTGTAGGTCGAACTAGTTTATTATTGTTCTCAATTTTCACGATTTTCGGCTTACGCTAGATAACCGTATATCAGATAGCTACTAGTTTTGATACAGCCTGGTAGAATTTGCATTATTTTTAATTGTGTTTATTGCGGCCTTTGATATTTTCTTTACTCGAACAGATTGTTTGTTATCTCTGTCCTACTGGTAACTTGACCGTGGAGTAAATTGCCATATGTTAAGGTCTGTAATTAATTAGTGGCTATAATAACGCCAGGTCTAACTAGTTTATTTATATATTGTCTTTGTGGCAGTTATCAACGAAACCTAACTGAACTGAATAGCATAGTTAGTTAGTTATCCGGTATATGTGACGGATCATGATTCGATCACCGTGAATTAGTCTTTAATTAGGTGATTACTCGGGCTAATTGAACTCACCTATCACGAGAGGTTAAACGCAGTGTCTGGCTTTCAACGCATATTACTGACGTTCTTTTATTAATGCTTTAAGCGACCGTCATCAATTACAAGTAAATATTTCGGAATTTGTTTGGAGTAAGCGTGTGAATTATTTTCACCGAGTAAACCCTATCTTTAAGAGTAGATTAACCATAAGTATAAAATTGACTACTGAAATTTTCTACAACTTAATTTTCTTTCCTTCCTCCTCACCAGCTGTGATATTTTATTGTTAGGTAATAAAACCAATCCTTTGTTTGTTTATTTACCTATTTTATTTAATTGATTTTTTTTATCGTGACTTTTTTTTTTTTTTTATGGCAGTGGCACACACGCTAAAGGTAGATCCTATGGCGCTCGACGAGCGGTGTGTGTGCGAAGATGTTGATTGACACGGTTCTTGAATATTTGTAGGTTGTAATTAGTGGGCAACAGATGTCCCGGAAGTGAGTTCCACAGTGATGCAGTGCGCCAGACAAAGGAGTTCTGGTAAAGCGATGTTCTAGGTGTTTCTAGTTGTACGACGAACTGGTGCGCTCCTGCCGTCTGTCGGGACTGCCTGACAGGAGTTGCCAGGGGCGGGATTATGAGCGGGCCAAATCCTGGGAACATCTTCCGTGAAAGTATCTGTAAAGCAGAGACATCTCGGCCACATGTCTGCGATGTTCCAGACTATCCAGATTCCGGGTCAACTCCGGATCGCCGACGAGACGCACAGCCCTCTTCTGAATGGAATCCAGCAGCTTTAGGGTATGCTTTGGTGCGGCACCCCAGATATGTGAGCAATATTCTAAGCACGGTCTTATTTGCGCTTTGTACAGCAAGAGCAACTGCTGCGGTGTATAGAGTTTCTTGTTGCGAAATAGCGCACCAAGCTTCTGGGAGGCTGATTTTGCGATGTTAGCAACATGGTCATGCCATGACATATTGCTGTTGACCGAGACACCCAGCAGCCCGATTGACGAGGATGAAGGAATGGTCGATCCTGCCATAATGATGTCAGGGCCCGCTGTATTGGCCCTCTTGGTAAACGTGGCTGCTTGGGTCTTTGCTGCATTGAACTGGACCAAATTTCGGTCGCCCCAAGTTTGAACTTTCTCCAGGTCTTGATTAATTGCTGTAATCTGCTCCAGTCTGCGGTGATGAGTCTCAGTCGCTGGTAAGGGTTTTTCTGATCTAAAGTGGGAGACAAGGGTACTGTCATCTGCAAAACTGTAAACAGGGTTATTCGTTTCGATCAGCAGGTCATTAATATAGATGAGGAACAGAGTTGGTGAAAGTATTGCGCCCTGAGGCACGCCCGCGTTGATGGTGAATGTGTCCGAGATGTGTCCATCGACTGCAACATGTAGGGATCGGTTCTTAAGGAAACTGGCCAGCCAGCTGCAGAGAGAGGCGGGCAGTCCCAAGGACGGCAGTTGGTTGAGCAGTCCGTTATGCCAAACTCTGTCGAATGCCTTTGAAATATCTAACGCAATCGCTCGAGACTCTCCGTAGTTTTCAATTGCCCTACTCCATATATGAGTGACATAGGCCAATATATCTCCTGTCGATCTCTCTTTGCGAAAGCCGTATTGATTATCGCTGATTATTCTGTTGCTCTCGAGGTACTTGAGTAGTTGCTGGTTGACTACACGTTCCATGACTTTGGAGATTATTGGAAGCAAGGCAATCGGGCGATAGTTTGAGGGCGTGGTTTTCTTGCCTTTTTTTGGGACAGGTTGCACTCGAGCGACTTTCCAAGAGGATGGGTAAATCCCTTTTCTGTAAGAAAGAGAAAAAAGACTGGAAAAAACAGGTGTTAGTTCGTTGGCGCAGTTCTTTAGCACGATGGCAGGTATTCCGTCCGGTCCTGATGCCTTTTGCGTATCTAGTTCTTTAAGGATTTTGCGAATATCACGATGAGAAAACTTGACTTCTGCCATGGTGGTGTTGATGTTCGGTATAGTGGGGAGAGTCTTGCTTTGGGGCACGTCTAAGGTAGAGTGCGATGAAAACATTTTGGCGAGCATGTTTGCTTTTTCCTTGGCTGTAGTCGCCGTGATGCCACGTTCGTCCGTCAAAGGTGGGAGAGACGTTTTTGTAAAGTTGTTACTTACTGGCCTTGCTACCGACCAGAAATTCCTGGAGCCACTGGGGCATTGCAAAAGTTTGTTCCTGATACTTTGATTGTGTTTGTCCTTAGTTTCGTCGATCACACGCTTGCACTCGTTTCTCGCTTCGATAAAATAATTGCGATTTTCAGCGGTATGATTTTGCTGCCAGTACTTATAGGCTTGCTGTTTCCTTCCTACAGCTCTTTCGCATCTTTTGTCGAACCAGGGCTTTCCTTTTGATGGTAACTTGATGGAATTTGGGATGTATGCTTCCATTCCTGAGGAGATTACTTGCATGATCTCTTCGCAGCAGTCTGACGGGTCGTCAGTGGCAAAGCAGACGTCGAGCCAAGGAAAATCTAGGTAAAACTGCCTCAGATCGTCCCAGTTTGCAGAATTGTAATGCCAGATTTTGCGAGGTAATGGTGGATCCTTCTGTATGAGTGGCAATTCACAAACCGTTGTAATAAGTTTGTGGTCGGAGGTACCTAATGGCGGACCAACTGTAACCTTGTACTGGTCAGGATTGGTGGTCAGAAAAAGATCCAGGAGGGCGGCGAATTCGCCCCTCTCTGAGATTCGAGTTGGTTCGTCTACAAGTTGAGTAAGCCCGCAGCTGATGGCAAATGCTTCAGCCTCTCTACCTTTGTTGTCGGTCTTGTTGTGATGTTTGAGCCAGTTGGTGTTGTGGGCATTGAAGTCTCCCAGTACGATTATTTCTGAACTGGGGTGATCGACCTGTATTGAGTCAAAGGTGGTAGCTAGTGTTGAGAAAAAGCTTTGGTAGGCTCTATCGCTCGGAGGGCGATAGAGACAACATATAAACTTGGTTAATCCCTTGGCTGTGAACTTGAGCCACATGACGTCAAGGTTGTTCGGTTCGAGTGTTTCCTCGCGATGACATGAAAGGTCGCTTCGGACAAAAAGGCATATTCCGAACTTATATCTAAATCGGGTATGTAAGTCGTAACCAGGATAGAGGTAGTTCACTGTTGTTGTTGTAGAACATACTTGTGTTTCTGTAAGGGCTAATATGTGTGGTCTATTTGCTTGTAGATGTTGGTGTACCGAATTTATGTTTGTATTTAGGCCTCTTATGTTGCAGAAATCTATTCTAAATTGGTTCGGTATCTTTGCTGTCTGTGAAATGCGGAATGAAGGGCTCCCAGGGCCACCCAGCGCCCGGAGATCCGAATGGCCGGGGAGTTTACCTCCGGAATATTTTGATCCTGGAAGCACCATCATGTCCATATATTCCTACTGTGAAACCCGGGATCACCAGCGCGGAAGCGGAACGTGATTTGGGAAAACCACTTAGCGCTCCCCAATTCTGGTGGGGTGGTCTTTCACCGGACGATGCGAGTAGGCTTATGCATCTACCACCTAGGGCCGCTTCCACTCGAAGCATCGGCCTCAGACTCATTCCTTTGGCGGTCCCTAGTCTGACAGGGGTAAAAATGGGGTTTGTTGGATCACTCCACAGTGATCAGCTCCAGACTTTGTACTTTGGTGTTCTCCAGCCTGGAGGAGGACCATGGGATTTGATGGGCCACATCCCGTGGCAACTCGGAATGGTGGGGGCGTCACTCCCCGTAATCAAACTGCTCTCACCAGTTTGACGTACCTGCCAGCCAATACAATGCAGCCCCTCTTATCACAAACTGTCATTGATCGGCTACAAACTTTGTACTTTGGTGTTCTCCAGCCTGGGGGAGGACGATGGGATTTGATGGGCCATATCCCATGGCAACTCGGAATGGCGGGGGCGTCACTCCCCGTAATCAAACTCCTCTCACCAGTTTGACGTTCCTGCCAGCCAATACAATGCAGCCCCTCTTGTCACAAACTGTCATTGATCAGCTCCAGACGTTGAGGAGAGGCCCATTGCAGTAAGTATCTGTTTCTTTTATTATTTTACGCTCAATAATTGAATTGTTCCGACTTACCTTTGATTAACATTCGAGTATTTGTTCATCGTTTACTTTAGTTATCTTTGATTAATTTCTGAGTATTATTCTATTATTAACTTTAGTTTTCGGTTAAAATGGGTTTGTTGCTTTATACCGACTTTGATTTTTGATTAATTTCTGGGTAATTATTTTTCTGTTATTGTTACTGATAAATTGTCGAAATATATATTTTATCTAATTTTCTAACTTATTTTTGCTGTTTTATTTTCCAGATAGAAATAACGAATTTTTGGTATTCATTTAATTTGTCGCGAAGCCTAAGCTAAAACGAGTTCCATATTTCAACTTTGGGGTAGTTCTCGCTTTTGCTGTCTAAAAGCCCGTGGCGCCTTAAATAAATTAACCCGCTCCCTACTCTCCGGCATTTGAGCTAGGGCCTAATTTATACGCTCGGCGACAGCTTGTTTTAGCCTACGCATTGACATACTTTATTTCATTCAATAACTAATTTTAAATTCTCAAAATTAAATTTCCTTTCCTTTCGATTTGAGATTATTCACTCCCAGTTCCTTCTAAGTTGGAGTGAAGGTTTGCGCCCATTAGAAGGACAAAAAGAGCGTAATACGATGGCGATGAGGATCCAACGATAACGGTATTATAGGACGATAACGGTACAAAGGATACGGTGCGACAACGGTAACTGACCTGACGAGGCTTCCTGCACGGACGATATACAAATCTCGTAATGCGCGTGTGTCACTACCTTCCGGTCGTACTTCGCTACTACGATTTTGCTTTGTGGTGGCGGTAGTCCAGGTAGCGAACGTTGGTAGGTAGATTGAGTGTGAGATAGAGCTTGTAAATATAGAGCCGACCGGACTGAAAAACCAAGGCCGGCTTGTGCAGGGTTTTTCGGACTGGAGTCAAGTTTTCCCGGAAAGATTAAGTTATTTTGGAGAAATTCTCCTTCCTGGTAGGAAGAGTCCTCCGCTTTAAAACCGAGAAATTTCTTTTTGTATTCGGTTTATCTTCTGTCTTTCTATAAATGTTGGGGTACATTACATGTCGGGAGTTGTTTGGATTCACACGTCTACGGAGATAAAACTGTGAGAGATATTTTATTGTTACGGTTCCTCTAATCGCTGCATAACTCTCTTTAAAAATAGGAAAGCCATAGATGAGGAAATTCGATTTCTTAATTTCGTTTAAAATAGCTAGACTTTTAGTCCGGAGTTTTAATTTTTCTTATTGCTTTATTTTGTCTCCTGTAAGGCTTTAATGTTAAGATAGCTGTCATGAATGTTTTAAGGGGTTTGTTCCAAGCAACTAGCAAACCATATTAAGACCCTCATTGCTAGATATTAATTTAACTTTTAAATGCGATAAATAACCTGTCATGTTGACCAATCCTACCGGAAGTTGCCATCCCGAGAACGGTTTCATGGTCACTTGGAACAGACCTTATATTACATCTTAAACACTGAGCTGTATATTAATGATAATTTGCAGTCCTACAAAAATACACAAAAATGGGATGTAAAATAGCGGCTTTATTAGAAATGTATTGTCAGCTATTATGATAGGATATAGATATTATGTAGAAGGACCGCATTAATTTTTATAGAGTGGTCCAGAGCAATGTGGCACACAAAAACTTAGTTCATTCTAAAATTGAACACCATGCATATGTTTTATTGGGCTTTAAGTTCAATGTTAATAGTTTTAGACAAAATCGATTTTCTGTAACAGGCCGACCCTAGGTATGCAAATTAGCAAACAAAACTTCTAAAATAATAAAATTCGCCTACAAAATTTGAAGTATTGTGAAAAAATCTTTAAAAACCCACTTTTACATGTAAACCTTCGATGAGCAGGTGAAAAGAGTCGAGCCGGGCGCTGGGAATCGGGAATTCATGCGCCACACTTATTAACGTTTCTTTTTAATACATTTTTTTAATATGTGGGATCGAAATTTTAATAGTTTCTTGTCGCATCCACCCATCAAATGGGGACTTTTTCATATAAAAAGCCCGTAGCAAGAAGCAGAGCGGAGTCCTTAAAATCCACTTGTTTTGGCTAGAGACTGGTTCAATTCAACTCGCCAAAGCTTGAGACTGGTTTCCCCTTCAAATTTCCACATGTTTTAAAATTCACTCATTTTGGCTAGATACTGGTCCAATTCCACCCGCTAAAGCTTGAGACTGGTTTCCACATATTCTGCTGTCCACGCGCTTCAGCTAGAGACGAGTTCCTCCCTCACTTTGTATAGTTTCTCAATTATCCGAGGAATTGAGCATCCCAGTAATTTTCCTTAGCCAAGTGAAATTAATATACAAATCCTAAAACCCCAGCCACGGGCGTAACTCGTAGGAGAGTCGAGACCGCTTCCTTACAGATAAGTAAATTCTTTGGTTTCACTGAAATTCTTTACGATTTAATAGCTAGATATCATTTTAAGGGAGGATCCAACTTTTAAAACTAGTGTTGTAGTGTGATCAGATTCTCGTAAATTGCGCGATTTTGATTAGGTTTCGGATTGGGAGGTGATTGTGACCAAATATGTTCAAGGATACCTTCCTGAACCCTCGATTCTCCGAATAGCAATCGAATAACAAGTTGAGCTAATGGTGGGAAGATCCTTAGAGAATACAAAACACAACAAAGGATACAATGGTCCAACGGGACACGAAAACCGCTTGCGGGAGACGAAACGATTCCTTCGGGACAAGCCCCAAAAGAATCTTGTGACGTAATCTCCGCGGGGGTATCTTAAAATTTACATATATTATATACGTCCTGGACAGATCTTACCCGCTACGCCCTCAACTTGTTACATATTTTCTTAGTATGTGCATGTATACTAGGTGGTATGCATATGTTTCACGCATGAGTAATGCAAGTGAATCGAGCGCAGAGCACAGTGTAACAGCACATACTTTAATATATTGTTGTTGTTCGTTTCACTGTGGGGTTCTCATGTAGCATTTACCCAAATCGAGTGGGAGGCAAGGGGGATAGATAGGAGCAGACTTTTCAAACTTTTCTTAACCTTTCCAAAAATAAACGCGATTCCCAATATTATTATTCAATTCACTTTATACTTTTAACCCAGTGAACCTTGTGAACCCAGCCGCCAATCCGTCAATATCCTCCAAGAATTCTCTGTCACTCGTCAGACGTTCCTTAGTTATGATGATTGTAGAAGCCATAAGCGAAGCATAGAAGTGTACCTCTGACCTGTCAATCAAATCCTCAAACTCTCTCAGATACCTACACGCGAGAACCGTGGTAGGTATCTCCTTACGTCGCCAATATTTGTTAGTCTTCCTATCACCTACAAAAAAACTCAAAACTTGCAAATCTATCCGTATAGGATTGTTACTTAAAGCCATATTTTTTTAAGCAAATCTCCTTGTCAGTAACGTTCTTCTGAATTCCAAGGACATCTCTCCACATTCTGACAATAGCACGTTAGTTGGAGTAGATTTCATACAACCTGACACTATTCTCAGGGCCATAAACTGGAGACTGTCCTACTTCCTCCCTAAGTTCTTGGACATGGGACCAAACAACTGCGCTCCGTATTACAAATGAGATCAAATGATACCTCTATACATGTGATTGAGGATTACTGGGTCTGCACCCCACCAAACTCGACAAATCGGCTGCATAACATTGAGACCTTTTTTAACACTGATCTGAATATCTGAAACTTGCTTATTTCACTTCAAATTTGAGCTCAGAACAATGCCCAGGTACTTGGTTTCCTGTACCCATGGGATAATATCAATATTATAAATAACTGAAGGGAGTTGCACGTGACTTATCCTAGGTCTGAAGAGGACCGCTGTAGACTTTCGAGAAGATAGCAAAAATCCATAATCTATGAATCACTGGTTTAATTTTTCCAAAGCTTCGTTTATACTGTGAATAACAAAGGGCATGTCCTTACCTGTACACACAAGAGTCATATCATCTGCATACTGTATCAAAGAAACCTGGTCCGGTACCAAGTCATGCAATTTTTGAGTGTGGATATTGACGGGTAACCCTGGTTTAGACCCCTACTGGAAATTCCAGGACCATAAATTTTGCGATCCTGTCCTTGATGGACATTTTTTTTCGCTAAACATTATATCAAATACCAGATTCATTAAATGTACAGAGATCCCTAACGAGCACATCTTTTCATACAACTTGTAAATGTTTACATTATCGTATGTCGCTGATATATCTAAAAAAACTCCAACCGTAACCTGTCGCTTAGAAAAAGCCACAAGAACTCTAGATGTAAGGCATTCTAAACTTCATTTACCCAACCTAAACCCAAACTGTAATTTAGGAAATTTTTCTCATTTTCCAATCTCCACTCAATATATCATAATTTCCAAAATTTATATATTGGCCTATAGTTCGACGCTAATTTTATCCTTGTTAGGTGCATATGAGAGTATCTCTCCATTCCTCAGGAGTATGACCTCCATCTAAGCAATTATTATAGGTGCCCCGCAGGGCCTTCTTTGCCCTGTCTAGAAGGAATCTTAGAGTATGACACCATATCCATACCTGTCGCAGAATCTTTCCGACTTCTAAGAACAGATTCCAACTCAATCAACCGAAACATCTCCACCGGTCCCTCCGGTGATTTCCGTTCAAAATTAGGATCACCCTGATAAACAGTTAAATTTTCCAACAAGTTGGAACTCTTGCTCTCAGATTAGTCACAGAAGCATTAGAAAACTTCCTCACTGTCTTCCAGACACTCCTTAGAGGAGTGTTTCTGTTCAAAGGAGCACAAAATTTACAGAAGGATTGTCGTTTTTTATTATGCAGAAATCTCCTAGACTCTGCAATAGTTTTCTTCATTTCCAAAAATTTTTCCAAAGTTGAGTCGTTTATATAGCATTACTTTCCGTTCAAAATTAGGATCACCCTGATAAACAGTTAAATTTTCCAACGAGTTGGAACTCTTGCTCTCAGATTAGTCACAGAAGCATTAGAAAACTTCCTCACTGTCTTCCAGACACTCCTTAGAGGAGTGTTTCTGTTCAAAGGAGCACAAAATTTACAGAAGGATTGTCGTTTTTTATTATGCAGAAATCTCCTAGACTCTGCAATAGTTTTCTTCATTTCCAAAAATTTTTCCAAAGTTGAGTCGTTTATATAGCATTACTTCTGGGAATAGCTCTATCTGCTGCTCGCTCAATGACACTAAAAAATTGTTGATATATCAGCCCATATGCTGGGATGGATATGACGACACAATCATGATACTGATTCCAATCAGCTCTCCTAAAACATCTCCTGGTGATGGCCTCCCCGGGACCTAACTCATCTGACACTAAATACTTAATAGATGTGGGGAAATGATTTAACACTTCCCAGGTTATTTTGGTACCCAACATTTGGCTGGCCAATGTAAGGTCTAAAACTGATTTATTTTGGTTAGGGTTACATATTCTAGTGGGTGAACCATCATTTAACACAGATAGGGATAAATTCAATGTATTTTGTATTAATTTTTTAATATATGTTAACGGTTACGTTATGTAAATTCGTTCCTTAAAATGTACAAGTAGAGAGAAAATAGATGTATAAAAAATGACAATTTGGGTTTTATTGCTAGTATTCACTTGACAAATTCTGATAATTGTAGATAATCGGTTAGCATCTACTACTAAGCAAGGTCAACTTAACAGGGTCTTAACCGACAGTGGCGATAAATCAGCCTTTGTGTACAACGAATGTGCCTTGGGCAGGGGCGTTTCAGTTCTATGGTGATGATGAAAATAATAAAGACATTCAATAGTGTTAAGAAATTTCATCTTAAAATAATGTACGTTTCAAAAGTAATGGCGTAAAATTCAGTGATTCAAAATGTCGACTCATTGCAGGAAATTAGGCTTTGTCGAGGAACACGCACCCCTTCGTTTAATTTGGGTTATTAATTTTGTTGTTTATAATATTGTTTTATCGAAATTTTTCATAAAGCAATTTGGGCCAAATATTTTTAGGTTAATTTACTTGAACCTATATTATACAATTAGTCATATTAATTACGGAAAACTTTCTTACCCTATTAAAGCTTTGACGATATCTCTTCTGCTATCAGCCACCAGTTCAACGGCTTCATGGAGCGGTGTTCTTTTGTTGTAGTCTTCCAAATTGGGATCTGCTTGTCCCTTTTTAATCAAAGTAATAACTGAGGTATAGGAGTTAGCTTTTACTGCCAAGTGTAGAGGCGATTGGCTCCTACAAAAGTAACGAAATCAATTTTGGGATAGTAAAATATAATATGCCTATTGGTATTCTTCTCGAATAAAGTCAGATGTTTTACGCTTTGTTAGATTTTAGCTCTGCTTTATTAATTTATACTTTATACCAGCCAAGTAAAAAAAGTTACATCAGATGTCACCCAATCGATAATGTGGGCAGGTTTTTTAAAAACATGATTTAGCGAGAAGCATGGACTACTGTTACTGGACTTACTGGTATAATAGTAAATTAATAAAGACGAGTGCCCAAAATATGTTGGAATACAAATATACATTATGGCCCCTCTACGCATGCCCCTTTTAATATCCATTTCCCATTGCGCTGATAAAAATTATAATTGTTATGTTGATATGTTGGTATGTTCTTTCTCATATCCATTATCTTAAGAGAAATATTTTGAACATGACCCGACTTCCAGGATTTTTGCTAAAACCGTGCATTTAAGCTCATTGTAAAGGGAATTGGTAGCTGAACTCAGAAATACTTTGGTAAATGCGAATTTATCTCAAACATGCTGGGTTTAAGAATTATGACATTTTTTTACTTGTTGCTTGCGCTAAATTTGTGACAGTTTGCCTGTGCAAGTTTTTTATTTTTAATTTTTTTTACAAATAATAATTAAATGGATACTAGACAATCAACAAGCAACTCGACAACCAAGTACGACAATCAATGTCATCTTAGTAGAAATCAACTTGCGAAATTAAAATCAGTTTCTTTAAAGATGTTTACAAATCTTTACATAATAATATCGTGAGTATGACCTTCCCGATTCTCTATTTCTGCCACCATTCAAAAATTATTCCAGCAGAAATCTATCTTCCTTCAACTCTTTATTGCTGTTAAACTGTTGACCATTGTAAACCATTGCTTCGAGAATTCCCTATATGGAATAATCAACAGGGTTAGGGCCTGGGCAATTGAGTTAGTAATAAGGACACCATCGTAAGGCTGCTGCAGTGGGGCTTTGGAGGCATCGTGCCGTAGAAACACATAGTTTGAGGTCGCAAGATCCTTGTGCACTAAGATTTTCCTGCAACCATGTTGGGTGCCTGGTGTTGGTCGAAGTTCTTGCATGTGTTCTCGCAGTTTCTGAATAAACTCAGGTACGCTGCTGTCTGCCTGACGATTTGCGGAGAGAAATTCCCCGGGGAGTCGGATGGTCTGTCCATAGACCATATCCGCAACACTGGACTGGAGGTCTTCTTTCCAAGCACAGCGAATGCCTAAGAGGACTCTCGGTAAGGTGTCGGTCCATCGCTGGCTAGGGTGGCACCTGATAGCGGCCTTGAGCTGACGATGGAACCGCTCTATCATGCCATTTGCTGCAGGATGATATGCCGTGGTGCGCAGGTGAGTTGTACCTGTCAAGCGGTTCAGGTGCTTGAACAAGTGCGACTCAAATTGACGGCCTTGATCGGTTGTGACTCTTAGAGGCGTGCCAAACCGACATATCCAATTTTTGTAGAAGGCTTCGGCTACAGTTGCAGCTTCTTGGTCCTGCAGGGCAACAGCTTCAGGCCAACGTGAGGTAGTAGCGGAACCCATTAACTGTTGGCATTATCACAATGTCCATGTGTATATGCTCGAACCTTGCTGAAGGTGGCATGAAAGGAACTATGGGTGTAACAGTGTGACGGCTCATCTTTGCTCGCTGACACTCCAGACAAGTTTTAACCCAAGCTCTGCAGTCTTTCTTGATGGATGGCCACACAAAACGTTGCGTTACCATCTTGATAGTTGCATTGGCTCCGGGGTGAGAAAGGCGGTGGACAGTGTCAAATACGGCTCTCCTGAAAGGTTTAGTAATAAACGGTCGAACTGCTGCAGTAGAAACATCGCATAATAATAAGGTGTTGATTCCGGGATTCTGCATGCGCTTCAACTGCAGAGAAGAGTTCTCCTGCTGCCATTTCTGGAGTCCGATGTCGTTTTTCTGCGATGTAGCGAGGGCTTCAAAGTCTAGAATAAATTCTAGTTCTTCAATGCGCGATAAAGCATCTGCCACTACATTGTCTTGACCGGAAACGTGCCGAATATCGGTGGAAAATTGGCCAATAAAATCTAAATAGCGGAACTGTCGTGGTGAGCACTGGCTTACTTTTTGACGAAATTCAAATGTTATAGGCTTATGGTCTGTAAAAATTGTAAATTGTCTTGCTTCTACCATATGACGAAAATGATGAATTGCGAGGTATATTGCCAAAAGTTCGCGATCGTAAGCACTATATTTTTGCTCGGCAGGGCTAAGTTTCTTCGAAAAAAAACTTAGGGGCTGCCATGCACCTTCGCTCCACTGTTGTAGCGCGGCACCCACGGAGAATTCCGACGCGTCACAAAAAATGGCGAGAGTCGCGTCGAATTTTGGATGAGCAAGCAAAGTAGCCTGTGCAAGGCTTTCTTTGGTCGCTTCAAAAGCCGCGGATGCCACAGGTGTCCAATTAACGGGCGTTTTACCCTTAACATTGGTTTTTAAAAGTTCGTTTAACGGGGCTTGCGTTACGGCAGCTCTAGGTAAAAATCTGCGATAAAAGTTTATCATACCTAGAAACTGACGAAGCTTTTTTGCTGTATCCGGTCGCGGAAATGTCCGAATCGCGTGCACTTTCTCGGTTAACGGGCGAGTACCTGCTTCGGAGACTAGGTAGCCAAGAAAAACCACTTCAGCTTGACCGAACACGCACTTTGCGGGGTTAATTACGACTCCATATTTCATTAGTCGCTCGAAAAGAACCTTTAAATGACGTAAATGCTCTTCTGGTGATGTCGAGGCGATTAAGATGTCGTCGATATACGCGTAACAAAAATCTAGTCCGTGAAGCACTTCGTCGATAAAACGTTGAAAAGTTTGTGCCGCGTTCCGAAGGCCAAAAGCCATAAATCGATATTCACACAGCCCGAATGGAGTTATAATCGCGGTTTTCGGAATGTCTTCTTCGGCTACGAGGATTTGGTTATACGCGCGCACTAAATCCACGGTCGAAAATATTGTTTTTCCGCGAAGGCATTGGGAAAAGTCTTCAATGTGCTTAATAGGATAGCAATCAGGAATCGTTCTAGCGTTGATTCCGCGGTAATCCCCACATGGTCTCCATTCGTCCCCCTTTTTCGGCGCTAGGTGAAGAGGTGCTGCCCAACAGCTTTCGGAGGGTCGTGCGATTCCTAATTTGAGTAGCGTATCAAATTCTTTCCTGGCAGCTTGGTATTTAACCGGAGCGAGTCGGCGTGGTTTGTGCGAAACTGGAGGTCCAGGAGTGGTCGCGATGTGGTGCTTCGTTGCGTGACGGATCGTTTTAGGAGTTCCTTCTGGTAATGTCTGGAAACTGCTTTAACAAGTCGTGAAATTTAGACGAGCCCATGACCGTTTTAATGGAAGGTATACTACACTCCGTCACCTCTCCTGGAAAAGTAAGCCTAGTGGTAGAATCGACTAGGCGTCCATTAAGTAGATCCGGAAGTAATCCATAATATGCCAGAAAATCTACTCCGAGAATGGGTTTAGAAATGTCGGCAACTACAAACCTCCAAGTGAAATCCCTGCGTAGGCCGAGATCGAGTGTGAAAGTACAGGTACCATAAGTCGTTATGTTAGTTTCATTAACAGCGGAAAGTACATAGAGTAACTTTCACGCGGTTCTCGAAGTAGGTGGTGAGGGTAAACACAGAGATCTGCTCCTGTATCCACTATAAACTGCACATTGGTTGACTTGTCTCGAACGAATAAACGGCGGGATTTAAGTAGGCAATGGTCGCTACCCGCGATTAACGATTGCCAGCTTCGTTTTCCGACTCCCACTCACAAGGCTGATTGCAACTTTTAGCAGCTTCACCAAATTTATAATGGTACCAACACATACGGGATTGAGAGCGGAAAGAGTGTCCTGGGGTAGATGGACGCCGAGGACGGGAACCGTAACTCGATCGATTTCGCTCAATGTTCGTTAATCGTGTCTCGATCGAATCAAGGCGCACTATCACTCGTTCCAAGTCTATAGCGAGCCTCTGGATGTCGCTGGAATGGCTGGTAGTCGGAGCACTTGTGGTGGCGATCGATGGACGTGACGATAAAATATCGTAGACGCGATCGGCGGTTTACCTGCTGCTTCGGCCAAAGTATTACTTGTAGAAATAGCAACAGTGGTTTGTATGTCGGTAGGAAGATCACTCTGCCAAATGGTTCGTACCAGTGAATAGGGAATTGCTGTATCCGCTAAGCTTTAAAGTCGTCGAAGGAACTGTGATGGTTTGTCTCGTTCATTTGTTCTTGCTGGAGAAGCTGCTTTGTTTTCTCCTCCTGTGACGTACTTAACCGCTTGATCAAGCCTTCTTTCAGTCGATTGTACGAGTTTGCATCAACTGGTTGCACAATAATGTCTCTCACTTCACTACTAAATCGGCGGGGTAGTGCCTTGAGTACAATTAGATACCTTTTTGCGTGGTCGTTGATGGATTCAGAGGTGAAGTGTAATTCTACCACGGTAAACCAAATTTGTGGGTCTGACGGGTTGAATTTCGGGAGCGGAGTGGCGACAGAAATCATTCTAGCTGGTAACTCATCCACTTCATTAGGCATTATCGTAAAACTCGCGTAACTGCCACAAAAATACACAAATAACTCACGATATCACGTCGGGGTCACCACTTTAGCGTTAGGGATAGATTATACGCTTATTTTAATTTGCTCGTGAATTTGAAATACTTTCAGTTTTGGCAGGGCCAAACATCAGCAGAGAGTTAAAGATTTATTCTTGAAAATCTAAATTACAAAAGTAAAC
>MU194462.1:550-19024 GCA_016904865.1 Pissodes strobi
CACAACATTGTACTGTTTTCAAGTTCCTTCTGAGATGGATGCAAACATTATTGGGATGGCGTGTCCGGAAATGCTTCTTTGAAGAAATGCTTCTCAGACAGTTTCCTTGCCACCAGGAAAAATTTCCTGTCTAACAGATGAGAGTCTCTATAGAGAGTAACTAATTTTTACTCGATTTAAAAGTCAACGGTTTCCCAACTAATAAACTAGGAAACACGGTATACCAGGGCTGTACTAGCCACCAATATTCCGGTGGCATCATCATTTTATCTAAAGCCTTAAATAACATAGAAAACAAGGCAAAAGCGTAAAAATACTCATCATACCAAGAAATTGTAAATGCATCGACAACTGTGGAGGTTGAATCCGGAAACCAGGAACAGGCATTTTACATTAAAATAAGTTGCAAATAAATCTAACCCCTTATTATTTTCTGATATACCTGCTTGTTTAGTTCGTATTCTGTTTCAATGGAAGTTTGTCTTGATGCCCTGTTGGGTTCCGTTTTTCTTTTGAAGCGATATAAGATGCGAAGAGTGTTATACGTTTTGTTCACGCTAGTCTAAAATTTGAAGGGTTATATTGGTTAAGTTGCGATATTTTACGCTTTCCCCACGATTAATGCAGGATATTGCCGTCTTATTATCGATTCTAAGTAAGACTCTAATATTTCCATTTGATTTAGTAAATAATTGTAAGCCATGACAAGCAGCTTTAACTTCAAGGTAATTAATATGGTTAGACTTGTCGGCTTCTTCCCAAAACTCGCGACATTTTTGGCCGTTACAATAGGCACCCCAGCCTGTAAGAGACGCAGACGCATAAAAAAAAACAAAATTCCAATGAAAACGTACTAGGCTTCATATTTACAGTATACTCTTGATTGTCTATCCACTAGCTAATAATTTGCTTTGTATCTTTTAAAATTAATATTCTGTCATGTACGACTTTCCTTTTAAGGCCTTAAATTTTGCGTGACCTTGTCTTTTGATACTATGACGACTCTGAGGAACGGCAGGAGTCGCTGCTACCAAAACACCAATAATTTTTGCAAAATCTCGAATTGTAGTAACTGACTTGTTAATATATTTTTTAATTGCCTCTTTTATTGAATTCATTTTCTTAAGAGGTAAAGAAACGGTCGAGGAAACGGTCCTCTGAATTAAGTCATAAGTAAATCCTAGGTAAGTTATTTTTATGATGGTATTAACTGACTTTTTCTGTATTTATAATAATTCCTAAATCATTTAGGAGCATTATACAGATTGCAAAACAGTAAAGTGCATCAGCCAAGCCTGACAAATGGTTGGTGTTGTTAGCCCAATTGGTGTTGTAGGAACCTTTGCAAATAATTAAATTTGCACACAATAATATTTAGTCAAATAACTAACACCCTGTAAAGTATACAGCTGTTTTACAAACAAGAGTCTTCAGGAGATAATTTAGTCAAAACAATTTACACCCTGTAAAGTATGCAGCTATTTTGCAAAAAATAAGGAGTCCATGATTGGAGTCTTAATTAAGTAGGTCCACGACCATATTAAAATATATACTGTTGGCTCACAGCCTTTTAATCGTTTAAGTGATGATAGAATTTAGTGAATAGCCCACGGCTATCCCTCAGAAAGTATGGCCCACGGCGTTAATGCCAAATATGTTTTGCCATAACATCCTGTAAAGTATGCAGCTATGTTGCAGACAATAGTCTGCGGGTGATATTTTAGTCAAAACAACTAACACTCTGTAAAATATACAGCAATTTTGCAGAAAATAAGGTCAGTCCATGATAGCAATTTTAATTAAATAGGTCCACGACCATCCTAGAAATATATACTGTTTTTTGTCCCTATTGGAATTGATTATTGCTGCATAAACAGGGGAAATATTATACACACAAAATGTATCTGATTATCATTTGGCGGTGACAAGTTTGAAGTTGGCATATTAAACGATCACCTCTTAGAAAGTCAATAGCCAACTTTTAGTGGAGAAGTCGAATAGTTAGGTCCTCGACCCTAGGCTTAATCAATTAATAATTTATAATAAAAATAAAATTATTATTTTTTTTGTATTGCGAAGCCCTCGGCCTAAACCTATTCTTTTTCTATGCCCTCGGCAAAAATTTTTCGATTGAGTGCTATTTGTATGCAAATTATAATACCCTCGGCCTATGCACAATCTAACTCAATCTAACCAACTCTTTGTTAGAAAGTCGAATAGTTAGGTCCTCGACCCTAGGCTTAATCAATTAATAATTTATAATGAAAATAATATTAAGAATTTTTTGTATTGTGAAGCCCTCGGCCTAAATCTATTCTTTTTCTATGCCCTCGGCAAGAATTTTTCGATTGAGTGCTATTTTGTATAATATGCAAATTATAAGGCCCTCGGCCTACGCACTATATAACTCAATCTGGCCAACTCTTTGTGGGGAAGCCGAATAGTTAGGTCCTCGACCCTAGGCTTAATCAATTAATAATTTATAATAAAAATGATATTAAATATATTTTTTTTTGTATTGCGAAGTTCTCGACCTAAACCTATTCTTTTTCTATGCCCTCGGCAAGAATTTTTCTATTGAGTGCTATTTGTATGCAGATTATAGGGCCCTCGGCCTATGCACTATCTAATTCAATCTAACCAACTCTTTGTGGAGAAGTCAAATATTTAGGTCCTCGACCATAAGCTTAACTAATTAATAATTTATAATAAGAATAATAATAACAATTTTTTGTATTGCGAAGCCCTCGGCCTCGGTATTCTTTTTCTATTGCCCTCGGCAAGAAAAGAAAAATTGATCGAGTGCTATTCGTACGCAAATTACAAGGCCCTCGTCCTATGTATTTTAATTTCTATTTCTCTTGGTTAGGTCAACGTATTGTGTCTTACTGAAAAACTGCATGAATATAAATTTAATAAGCCCTCGGCTGCTATGCAAGGTTTTTTAATTATTCTAATTACTTAAAATAGTCTAGTTGTAATTAGTGAGCTTACGTAAACAAATGAAAGGCCGAAAATAAAAATTGATTATGTTCTACTAAATGAAATCCAGCTATTTTATTTTTAATCTCATGTCTAAACTGTACATTTCACGTACTCGGTACAGACTACTTCTTTTACCTCTCTATACCGTAGCTAAACTGGCCCTGGGGCCTACTACTTTTTGCACTACTCAGTTTTTTGGTTTTCTTGAAACCCGATATTATACTTGTTTTTTTTGTTTTTTTTTTGTGACAACAAACCGCCCAGATAGCAGCCTCTTAATTTAGCCACAAACATTTGTATTATATATATTATTTTTTAACAAAACCTAATCTTACACAAACCTCAATACAACTTATCAACTGTACATTGTATCATTGTACGTAGATATTTGACCCTCGGCCTACTATATAGGAAATTGATTAACCTAAACAAGCATAAACGAACCCCAAAACAACTAATCAACGACCATTTATTGTTCGTAAATATTAGGCCATCGGACTAGTTCTATATAGACAATTTATTAACACTTACTTGAGGAACTGGACAATATATTTTCCCTTCTTTTCGTCATTTTATTTCACAAACACAAAACAAAACACGATTTTTGAACGTATTCGAAGGATACGTAAAACAGAATGAGGAAGCATCGAGGTGCGATAGCAGGCTCGGGTTGAAGATAAAAAATTTTATGCTTTAAAAACGTATCGATGGGTATGGTGATTCAGAAACTACAATGTAATCATATCGGAAGACAAACGATGGAAAATGTCCTATACCTATCTCCAACTGTTTTTGAAATATTAACAGTTGAAAATCGACCATTTATCAAGTTTGACAGCCTGTGTAATCTAAACGGCTAAAGATAGAGCAAAATGGTTTGCACTTTCCGATCTTGGTTTTTCATAAGCTATCGTTTGACACCATTTTTTTTTTATTTAACCAGAGGTTAAGAATTTCTGGTTAAATTTAACCTATGGGTAAATCTAAAGTTAGTTTCAAACCATAGCTTATGAAAAACCAAGATAGGAAAGTGCAAACCATTTTGCTCTATCTTTAGCCGTTTAGATTTTACAGGATATCAAACTTGATAAATGGTCGATTTTCAACTGTTAATATTTCAAAAACAGTTGGAGATAGGTATAGGACATTATTCAGCAATTTTACTAGTCTGAACAAATAACTTAATGAATTATAGATAATTTGAAAAAATACATCTTCCAATATTTTGACATGACGATTTTATGGTACATTTCGAGATCAAATTTTACTTTTAGCATTTCGAGGCGTATAGTTTTTATGATAAGTAAGTAGATTTATTTGCCTGAAATCTCATTTAGAATGATTTGAAGGTGGAAAGATGGTCCAAAATCGGAGAATCTGGGCATTTTTCAAGAGTTAAACAGCGGTTTATGCCAATTTTAGGGATTTATCAAGCTAAAATTTTGCTTTAAGCATTGAAGTCGTGGCAAGTAATTTCAGAAAAAAAACGAGCGAGTCTGCTAGTACTCGAGATACTGATGTGTAAACATATCCTATATCGACATCGGTTGTGTAATTTAAAGTATTGCTTCAATACCGTTTAACTGGATAATTTTTCAAAGCCCTTGGTATTTTGTATACTTCACAAATATTTGAGCAGCCCTCGTAAAGAGTATATTTCGTCTTCGTGACGCTTGAATATAGGCAACCACTTATTTGGAATTGGTTGCCTATATTCTGGCGTTAGAAAGAGCACGTTTTACAAGGAAGCGCTGAAGTAGCTGCGCACTAATCAATGCGCATGGGTTATGATGTCACATCCCCTTAAACACTTCCGTCCATTTTCCCGAGATTTACCCTCATACCGCCGCGTAAGATGTTTACACATCAAATATAAAACACAATCACAAAAAAATACTTGTATTTCATAATAATAATTTTCGAATTATTGAACTTTTCACCCCTGCCGTGTAGTCTTGCGCATACCGTTTTTTTATGCATTTTTCAACACCTAATTCATCATTTGTGAGCTCCTAAGTTTCAACAACGATATTACATATGAGCCATTTCTACTGGTGCGCATGATCGTTCACCGTCTTCCCACTCAGTAGCTGCACGCAGCGAATACCTACTCTCTTTCAATCTCAAAACAACCGTCCATTTTTAAGTGGAAATTGACACCATTGAAAGATTATCGAATTTTAACGGTTTGCCTAGAAAAAATGATCGTGAGTAATTACCTAAAGCCAAGCTTATAAGCATTAAGGACAGAGAAACCAAAAGAGCTAGAATTTCGATTTAGGGATCACCAAAAACATAAGATAACGTCATAGCCTGGTGTTACTGAAATCAAGCCAACATATGGACCTGTACTAATTTGCATCCTAATTGTTTAAAGTTCAAATATATTTTATCAAATATTATTAGTACAGCCTCAGTCACTCTCTGACTAGTATTTAATTTTCCATGTCAGACCTCAGGTGGAATATCAGCTGTAAATCTGGGTCTTTAACGTAATCCGTTTCCGAATCCCTGATCATCTAAGGTTCAAATCTTGGGTCAAAGGTTTTTTTTTATCAATATGTTGGGTCCCGAAAAGACAAAGAGAAAGTCAATCTGTATAAACTTATAAAGCAGCTAAGCATATTGGAATTGAAAACGCTTTTTGTGAAAGGTTCATTTTCAAAATATCAAAGCCGGCATAATGCTTGTTAAAATGGGGTATAGGCAAGTGAGTGGAAGTAAAAAGATTGCCTGATATTGAGTTAACTTATTTTCGTATAATATTACCTCCATGTCGGATTCAGCAAAAAATAATTTAAAATTTGCCTTTGATAAATTGGTCTGCAAATATAATTTATAGTTTTAAAACGTATATATACAGGATGTCCCATTAGCGTAGCAAAGTACGATATCTCCATTATTTTAAGAATTATAGAAAACATATATTCCAATTCTTTTTCTATTTTACAGAATGCTTCAAAAGCTCAGTATATATTATAAAAATTAATTTTTTAAAACAGGAAATACTAAAACTTGAAATTCTATGCACAAATTTAAACACATTTATTATATGTGTTTGTCCGAGGTGTTCGCAACTGAATCGTATGTTCATGAGCAGCTTATGTCTGACGGGTGTTTCTGTTTGGCACAACTCTGGGCGGAATCACAAGTGCCAGCTCGTTCGAACACTTTCCGTAGTAGTATCGATAGTAAAGAGATAGGTCCGCCACTTTTCTTCAATTTGATTTATTCCTTTATACTTTTTAAAAAAATTTTGTGAATTTTGTCGGATTTAGGACAAGGTGGAAGTTGAAAAGCTTTATTCTTAAGCTAATGGAATAACGCTTTTTAATTTTCACCCTTTCTTCAATGTTCAAGAATATCAAGGTCTTTAGTCAACTCTGGGTCATCCACAAGAGGAACTGCTCTCCTCTATATGGAGTCTAATATCTTAAGCAAGTGTTCGGATGCCGTGCTCCAGACATGGTAACTATTCCAGATACGGTCTTATCTGAGTCTTATAGAGTAGTAAGAGCTGATGAGGCCTATACAACTTTTTTGCTCTATGGAGCGCTCCTAGCGTTTGTGCTGCTGTCTTGACGATTTTGATGGCGTGATTACGTGTTTTCTACGTTGATGCCCAGCAAGCTTATGGAGGCCAGAGTCAGTGTTTGTCCTGTCATTGATAAGTCAGGTCCTGCGGTGTTTGCTTTTTTGAGAAAACAGCTGCTTGAGTCTTTTTTGTGTTAAATTGGACATTGTTTTCCTCACCCCCATTCCACGATGGCATTCATATCCTTATTGATGGCAGCAATCTGATTTTCTCACTCGCCTGGAAATGAGCCATTGTATTCCGCGACATGAATGAGGATGTGAGTGCTGTCGTCTGCAAAGCTGTAAATAGAATTGTTTGTCCTGTCTAAGAGATCGTTGATATAGAGCAGAGACGGTGTGGGAGATAATATACAAGCTTGAGGAACTAAAGCAATGATTTTAAATTCCTCCGAGAGATGTCCGTCAATACCAACTCGGATCCTTCGATCCTTTAAGAAATTGGAAAGCCATAGAAGCAGTTCTGGTGGAAGTACTTATGCTGTTAATTCGGTTAACAATACGTCATACCACATCTTATCAAATGCTTTGAATATACCGAGAGTCACTGCACGAGATTCACCGTAGCTCTCGATGGCTTTGATCCACAGGTAGATCACGTAAGTCAGGAGATCAAATACTGGCGATCGCTTATGATGCATGCCGATTCTAAATATTTTAAGAGCTGTTTGTTGATCAGTTTCTCCATGACTTCCAACAGTAGAACAGGAACTAAGGCAATTGGACGGTAGTTATTTGGAAGCGTGTTTTACCTTTCTTCGGGATTGGTTGCACCTGAGCGCATTTCCAGCTGGAAGGAAAGCATGCAGTTCTGTATGATAGAGAGAAAAGCCTGCATAGTGAAGCTGTTAGTTCAGCGGCGCATTTCTTAAGCACTATTGCGGGAACGCCATCCGATCCTGTGGCCTTGTTAATGCCTAGGCTTTTGAGTATACTCGTTTCACTTCGCATTGGCGTAATATCAGACCTGGCATTGAGGAATTCACTTTCGGGATAGTTGAAGGAGTCTTTTTTGAGGATCTTAGGTAGAATCTGATGCAAACATTTTGTCAAGAATGTTCGCTTTTTGTTTGGCCGTTTCCGCTATTGAGGTATCATCTTTGGTCAGTGATGCCATTGACGTCTTTGAGAAAGCCTGATTGACAGCTCTGGTAACTCACCAAAGGGATCTTGAACCGTTAGGACAGTTGAAAAGCTTGTTCTTGATCTCTTTGTTATATCTCTCATTACTCTCGTAAATGGTCCACTTACATTGGTTTCTAGTCGTGATGAATATATTTCGATTTTCAGCTGCCGGATCTCGGAGCTATTTGCGGTAGGCATTTTTCGCATAGACCGCTCTTGAGCATTTTTCTCAAACCATGGTTTACTGTTTGAGATACGTTTCATAGAAGAGAGGATGAAAGCTTCCATACGAGCTGGGATAACTTGAGTTATCTCATCAGCAGATTCAGAGGTGTTTTGATTCCTAAAGCAGACATCTTTCCAAGGAAAAGACAAATAAAACTCGCGAAGGCCACGCCACTTTGCAAATTTGTAGTGCCAATCTTTCGGTGTACCTGTGGCTCCCGGGTTTTGATAGCAAGTTCACAGGTTGCAGAGATAAAGTTGTGGTCTGATGAGCCCAACGGGGGTTGGACAGTTACGGTGTAGAGGTTAGAATTAGTTGTTAAGAGGCTAGCAAGATCTTTTTGACGCTGAAGGAACCTGGTAGGTTCGTCAACCAGCTAAGTAAATCCGTGACTTGTAGCAAATGTATTGGGTTCTCGTCCTTCATCGTCGCTTTTGTTGGAGTGTTTCAACTCGTCGATGTTATGTACGTTGAAGTCGCCTACTATGACAACTTCTGTCGTTTGATAGTTGATCTGCAGAAAATCAATTTGATTTCCAAATTGTGAGAAAAGCCGTTTATACTGGTCTATACAAAAAACAAATGAATTTGGTTGCTCGATCTGTGCTGAATTTGAACCACATGACATCGAAGTCCTTAGGTTCATACGTTTCTTCTCGTTGACAACATAGATCGTCTCGTATAAAAGCAGCTAATCCATATGGAAATCGGGAGTAAAGGTCATATCCAAGTGAACATGTGTTGTGTTTGAGATTTCACTTTTTATTCTGATGGAGCTAAAAAAATATGACACATATTTAATAGTAAGTGCTGATTGACAGAGTTAATATTTGTGTTGATGCTTCTCATGTTCCAGAAGTCCAATCGCAGTCTATTTTCTACCTGGGAAAAGTTCGGACCTGATGGTCCCCCCAGGCCAGGAGAGCCGAATGGGAGCTTATTTTACCTCCGCAGTATTTTGATCTGGGAGGCACCATCATGCAATATTTCTTCTTTTGCACCCTTGGAATCGGATCACAAAAGTACGGTGACGAAACATGAATCAGGGGTCATTTCACGCTACCTAAACCAATGTGGTGGCATTTCACCGAGCGATGCGAGTGGACCACATCTAGCACTACAGAGTCATAACAGTCGTACCATTTTCACTGATAGTAATGAAGAAATTCGAAAAAATTTAATAAGAAATCAACTTTTATAAATTAGCAATCCAGAACACATATGTCTATCTAAGGGAAAATACACTGCTAGGGAAAGGCAGTTAGTCACAATGGATTTAAATAAAGTACCTAAACTGACATTGGCAGAATTTTGAAAAATAGGAGACATTTTAAATCAAGACCAATTTCAGTTAAATATCTATCCCAAACTATTTGGAGCTAACGTTGAACTATAAGCCTGTTCCAACTGACCGTGAAAACCGTGCATAGGACGGTAATTTCCAGTAGTATAATTCGTTTGTCAACATGACAGGTTATTTATCACCTTCAAAAGTGAAATTGACAACTAGAAATGACGGTCCCTCATACGGTTTTCTAGTCGGTTGGAACAAACCTAATATATGGTTATTTCTGGCTTGTTTATTATGGCCTCTTCTATCATCTGATTTGAGCTATTTTAATATAGGTAAAGTATTTACAAAATCAATCCAAACAGCTAAACCAAATAGTCTGTTAAATTTACCAATAAAACCCAAATCAAAATTACCTAATTTTATGATAATTAGACTTCCTATGAATCGCTTATACGTTCCCAAACGGCCTAACAAATAATATTTGATGGACACAAAAGTAGAATAATGCCTAAAAAATGTCTGGTCAACTGTAGACACGTGCATCTGCGTGGTCTACTAAATTATCAGAACATTGGCAGCGCAGCGGTGTGGCTTGCTTAGATATTTACACTTGCTTAAAAAATGATAGCCGTGTGGCGAGGCCTTATGAAACGAAATTTTAAAATGAATTGTGAGCTTACTAAACTTGCTCGTACTACAATCTGCACAATGATTAGAGCAGAAATTATCGTCGATAATTCCGTAAAATTAAGAACAGCTAACCGTAAGCTTAAATATTTGACATATTGATAAAGAAGTTATGGAAGTATGATCCACACTAAATGGACCTTGTTCTCGCGGTAAACGAGTTATCATACCACATGCAGGAAACAATGAGGGTTTTGCTTGTAACGATTTATTATTGTCGTCCAAAAATACAAGTCACTCTTCAGCTGACTACCATAAAGTTATAACAGTCTATTCGAATAATGATTTAACGAACAATTGCTGCCAAATCTATTCCCAAATTCTATCATCAAGTTACCCAGTAATAAATTTATAGAAAGTAAAATCATAAAAATTCCTCAAAAGGCCGCAAAAAGCTGTTATTGGAAGCTCTAAAAAAAGAACTTTAAAAATATATGCACACTAGAAATGCGTACTTAATCCGATCGAAATGATTTGGGCTGCAGTCGAGAACAAATTGAGGAAATTTAATCAATCCTCAATTGACAATGCTTTGGTATTGAAAAATATAAGGACAGTTGTTGATGAAGTAAACGGCAGAGGTATATGAATGAAATCTGTCCAGAATGTCATAGAGAATGAGGATGAATATTGTATTTTACCGGCCATTCACCCCATTATTATACCTCAAATTCGGAATCAAGCTCTGAAAGTACGGATAGTGAATTTTGACTTTTTATGAAATTCACAGGGAATAAAATAAAATGATAAAGAAGATGCCGCTTATAACACGAGTCCCATTTCGATTGACTTTGTATCTACTATGTATATATCGCGACCTTTAACTTTTTATAGAGCCTAAATGGCTACAGCGGCGTCTCATCAATGCCAGATGGCCCGAAATCCCTTGCACTATAGCATCCCAGTTTTTATTTTATTATTGATGCCAATTTGTGGTCTTGAATCCGAAACGAAGACATCGATCAAGTTTAGGAAGCTTAGGAAACTTGACTTTAAGCAATTTTTTTAAAATCACACGTACATGTTTCTGAACGTTAGATAATATGTTCGCAGGAATTAATTTATGGATTTCTAATTAATGCACAATAGCTATTATTTAATTCATTTTACATAAAATTCATTTTAATTGTCTTCTTATATTTTATAAAAACTGCTCGTAAAAAACGAAACAGACCATTACGCACGTCAATTTTAACTTGTTTTGATTTGGAAACATATTAAAAGTTTGATGGGTTTTTCAGATTTGAAAATCCCCTTTATTTAAATTTTTCGGTTGCCCTGATATTTTCACATTACAGGCAAACGAATAAAGAAAGTCAATATTGAAAAAACAAATCAGATATAGGGATTTTCTCAATATGTTTCTTTTGCGTTTCATCTTAAAGTAGATGTGAAGTCTAAGTTAATATTTGAAGGCTTCGCTTGGCATAATTGTAATTACTATCCTATGAATGATAATATGTCATTAATTATGTAATGTGCCAATTTCAAATAAGTGATGCGTAAAAGTGATGCCTATAATCGATTTTTAAATACTCAAGGAAATTTTTAACGAACTGCGAAAATTGAAGCTGATTTTTAGAAAAGTCTAAATAATTAAGACGTTGTAACAGAATTTCGTTCGGTTATGTAGATGTTTCACACAAAATATATTCTTGGGCGTAATTCAAGAATCTCTAATGTTACCCATCCATACAAATGTCTTCCTTTTTCGGGACGTTGTGTAAAAGTATAATACCCCAACTTCAATAAAATGGAATCGGCACATATATGTGCCGATTTATAAATACGACGTTAAAATCGGAAAACATATGGGAAATTATCTGAAGGGCTCTAGTCATATTACTCTTCTCGACCCTATTTACATGATCCACGGGCCCTTCCATCAAAGTGAATGAAATTAAAAAGGTTTAAATGAATTATATTTCTGCCGAAAAAACGGCTACAGTAAAAAATCGTTTTGGGGAAACATTGACCTTTAATAAGTTTATCAGAGATAAGTATTTTCAGCGGGAAAATAATTTAATAAAATATATTTTACGAATTTCTCAAAATTCATTTTCTCTAAGTTTTATAAATAATAATTTAATGCACATGCAAGAAAGCAATTAATATTTTCCCTCGAAACTAATTATTATTTCACCCAGAATTTATTAATCGAAGGTTGCACACAAGAACTTAAATAGATTAGAGGTGAGGAATTCGCATTGGAAGCTTCCTGGCTACAACCCCTTTTAAAGCAAGATACAGCATTTGACGTGATGTAAGTACAATAAACCGCTTGTTCTAATATTCGTGGACTATGAAACGACATTTGACACTATAAATCAGCACCAGATGTTAAAGTCACTGTCCGACTGTAGAATAGACCACCGATATACCTTATTAATAGAGAGTATATACAAGAATACCACAGCTAGCGTAAAACTGCAGGAGAGCACAATAGATATTTACGTTATAAGTCCGGTAAATTAACTTTTTCTCCGATTGACAGCAAATATTAATTTTGCAGACACATATCAATCAGCAAAGTATTACTTTTCCTGTCCAGGCAGCAAAGTAAGTTCTTTGCTGCCTAGGCAGCAAAGTGATTAGTCTCCATGGGAATAAAACGTTTGACATAACTTGTCAAACTATAATTATTATGGACATATACATTTCCATAGCAACCAACCGTTCCAACAACTGCGATTTCTATCAAATTTTGTCTTTATTTATCACTGCAGGAAAAATAAAAAGATTGTGGGAATAATTGTAATAATTTGCAAATATACAATATACATATATCATTATAAACAATCGGAGAAAAAATTATATGTTCAACTCGGCAGCAAAGTAGATTGACTGCCTTAGCTGAATTCCTAGCCTCGCTACGCTCGGCTATGAACTATCAGCCGCGGCAGTCAATCTACTACTTTGCTGCCTAGTAAAACAAATAACTATTTACAGTAGGTATGAGTGAAATGTTTTGAAACGAATACTGTTCTGTTGAAAATTATGTTTTGAAATAATAATGAAGTTTTATTCTGCGTCATATATTTGAAAAGTGTTTAAGTATATTTACTGGTGGAAACATTGTATGTTTGACATAAAATTCAAATCTAATGGAAAGATAGCATGATGTACCTAGGAAACGTAATTGTTTTAATTTTGTTTATGTCCAAATGTCGTCTAAATAAAAACTAAAATCAGTTGAAAATTAGCGTTATTTCACAATTATTTTCGGTAATATTGACGTTATGGAGTTGGAGGATGATGTAAATTTGATGCCCGAAGAAATCATGCAGAAATCTAACGAAGCTAGAGGACAGTTAATACCAAATAAGTCGGCAGGACGGTATCAGAAAGAATTTGCTTTTTTTTTTCTCAATGGAAACATGAAAACAAGGTAGTTTCCGTAAATGAGAACGTTATAATGGCTTATGTTTATGACCTTGTAAGTAAATATGCAAGAATTAAAATTCAAATCTATAAAATATATTAGGTTTTTGCAGTCAAAGAGATACAAAAGTTCGTCATTATGGTCTAAGTTTTCTATGATAAAGTCAATGTTATTGGTCGATGAAGACATGGACATTTCTCAATACCTGAAAGTGAGAGCGTTTCTGAAAAAACAATCAGTAGGATACGAACCATTGAAATCTAAAGTTTTGAGCAGGGAAGAGATGCACCGGTTTATGGTTGAAGCTCCAAACAAAGAATACCTTATGATGAAGGTAAAACTGTACTAAATAATTTAATACGCTTATTAGAGCTATACCACGGCACATATAACAACCAGCAATATTACTCGACCGGTCAGGCGAAAAATTAAATTTGACCTTGCTAATGTCAGTTGGGTAGGAAAAGTCAGGGCTGGATTTGAGGTATATATAAGTATGATTTTCCTTTAACAGAGCCGTAATATAAAATTTAAAATATCAATGGGTTATGAAATATATGTATACCTTGTTGTATGAGCAGGAAATCTAAAGAAATTCTTCTTGCAAGAATATCTCTGGTTTGTACAAGTTCTTATTGCTTAAACACCATTTTTGCATTACACAATGTCATAAACAACGTTCGTCTCTCACAATGTCAATTATTTGACAAATACACGCCTATGATTTCGATTTAACTCCAATAGCGATAAAATAAACCAGTCGTAAGAACACGACGACGCCGCTGGCGGCAGTTTGACGGATTTCCTACCAAGGAATATCTTGCGCGCGGACTTGCGCAGATGCGAAAAAAGAAGATGTGATATTGCTGGTTGTTAAATGTGCCGTGGCTATACTGTAACAATATTTATTTTAGATAGTAGCAATGCTGGGGATAAGTGGTGGATGTCGCCGGGAGGAGCTCCATTCAATAACTTCAAGATATCGAAGATACGGGTAAGCAGCTGGTAGTGACAATACGACAAACAGAAACCAACCATCGAAGAGTGTTTACGGTTATTGATGAGAGTGAACAAAATTATTTGCAATTGTACAGAAATTATTTCTTGGGCTATCGAATGGGAAGAGTATATGTCAAAGGGTGGGTATTCATACCATCGGCGATGTTCCCAAGAAAATTTCTGAATTCTTGCGACTTGCTGATGTAGAAAAGTATACGGGACATTGCTTTAGAAGGACATCAGCAACGCTCCTTGCTGCTGCTAGGGCCGACCTTACTGTACTTAAACGGCATGGAGGGGTGGAAGAGTTCCTCGGTGGCAGAGAAATACATCGAATACTCTATGGGGGGAAAGAACAGAATATCTAGAATGATTCAAAATGGGGAAAATTTTGTAGAAGTTTTGAATCAAAATAATCAAAATGTATCAACTATTATAAGTAGCAGTGATGATAATTCCCATAAAACTCCAGAAATTAATATTAACGATAATGCAAATTGTACCATTAACATTAGCTTGAATGTATCTGAGCTGTAAATATCTATTCTATGTAGTTATTAATTTATTATTAATATAGGAAATTGTTTTGAAAAACAAATGAGTTTAATTTTATTCTGTGTGATTGCATAGAATATGTTAAGTATGTTTGATAGTGAGAGGATTTTGTATGAAAAAAATGTGGTATTTTAAACTAAAACTTACAAATTTCAGTCCGGTAAAGAAATTTTACAGGCCTAGTCCGGTAAAAATAAAATTTAAAGCACATTATTGTGAAACCCTATTTTCTAGACTGAATTCAAATATGTAAAGGTGTGTTTTACAATACAGTATGAAATAAATAAATTCAACATAAACAGAGGAGTTAGGCAAGACGATATTATCTCGCCGAAATTATTCACGAATCTGCTCGCGTATATGTTTAAGTCTGTGGATCTGAAGGGGCTGGGTATTAACATAAACGTTGAAAGCTTAACACACCTAAGATTTGCAGATGACATTGTCCTAATAGCGGATCGTCTTGATCATGCTATGACCATGCTGAAGCAGCTAAATGCTGCCTCCCATAAAGTCGGACTAAAAATTAACGTGGCAAAAACCCAGCTCATGACTAACCTTGTACACAATGAAAGTGTGTACATGGATGGAACCCAGGTTGATGAAACTACCTCTTATAAGTATCTCGGCCATGAAATCCGTATAAATAGAGATAATCAAACCTACGAACTATTTAGACGAATAGGATTAACTTGGGCCGCATATGGGAATCTGAGACATGTATTCAAGGCGGATTTGCCAATACGTTTGAAAAGGAAGGCTTTCAACCAGTGTGTTTTACCTGTCCTAACTTAACCTTGACATTGACAAAAAGGGCTGTACAAAAAATCAGAATGACACAGCGTGCAACGGAGAGGTCAATGCTGGGACTGACACTGAGAGACCACATTACTAACACTGACCTGCGTAGAAGAACCAGACTGACTGACGCAGTGGAGCAATCCTAAAGTTGAATGGGCGAGACACATTGCGAGAATGCGGGACAACAAGTGGACAAAGCGGATCATGGAGTGGAGGCCTAGGCAGGATGCATACAGAAACAACAGGCGACCACCAACTAGATGGTCCGACAACGAGTAAAACTAGAGTAAAACAGTAAAAAACTCTTGCAGAATTCGTATAATAACTGGTTACTGTTTTTTGTAGGTTTGATATTTAACTGTTATTAGGTAAAAATTGATTCTTTTGTGAGGTGTTGTATATCTAGAATATGGTGATATGCGTTTAGGAAGAATTCAATGATTTTTGTTAAAATGTTTAGTTAATTTTTAAATGTCCCTTATCAACTTCAGTTTTTAGCAAAGGTATCCAGGTGTTATTAAAACTTACAGAAGTTGAAGCAACACATACATCTTTATTTAATAAAATTAAAGCACTTTCTTTAATTTTACGTTTTTTAGATGATTGCTAAAATATTTGAAGCGTCCCACTGTATTCTGTGACTGTTATCAAATTTTTAATATAACTTCATAGGTTTCACCTATATAAAATTTATTGCATTCAAATGGTATCTTAAAGATAACATTTTTAGTAATTTCATTTTCATTTAGGGGTTTTGTTTTTGTTAGTTTGGATCTAAGAGTGATCGTACAAAACTTAATATTGATACCATACTCGAATTACTTACTTTTTGCATAAAAGCTACATATTTTCAATACACTACCAATTATTATCAACAAAACAATGGTATGGCTATGGGTTCACCTCTATCTTCTTTATTAAGTACCTAATATTTTTATGGAAAATTTTGAATTAAATGTTGTTGAAAATTATCAATATACCTAAACCTTTAATTTGGTGGCCTTATATAGATGACATTATTTCAATTTACCCATATAACGGACATTTTCTCAACGATTTTCTAAAACATATTAACACCAAAGACCTACCATAAAATTCACTATAGAAAAAGAAATTAATGAACAAATTTCATTTCTTGACATTCTTATAAAAAAAGACTAGAATAGTTTCGAAACAAAAAAATACAGAAAACCTACACATACAAACAGATATTTAAATTTCAAATCAAATCACCCAATAATGGTTAAAAAAGTCTATATAATAGAATGAAAATAACTCGTAGTAATCAAAATTTCAATACAGAACAAGAATTTTTAAGTAATGTCATGATTAATAATAACTCTCCTATTGATTTCATTCAAAAATGCTTTAATGAATTTGAACAACCAACCAAGTATTAGACCGACTCAAAATAGACCCATTACGAACCTCTTTATTCTATATATTACTGGTTTATCAGACAAAATAAAACGAATAGGTAATAAATTTAACATTCGTACTATTTTCAAAACAGAAAACACTCTTAGACCCAAACTAACAAAAGCAAAACCACTAAATGAAAATTAAATTACTAAAATTGTCATCTATAAGATACCATGTGAATGCAATACATTTTATATAAGTGAAACCTGTAGACCATTATCAAAACGTATAAAAGAAGACTAAACTTATATTAAAAATACACAATTCCACGAATCACATATTTGTCACAATTTGTCAACATGCATTGATTTGACAAGGGGGGCAGATTTATTCCTCGAAACATCGACTATTTTCCCTGTTTCCGTTAGGTTTCTCAGCTTCGTTAGGGTCACTAAACTAGCACTTGTGCTATTTACACCCTGGGAGCCAGAGCAAGTGGCTGTATTTTAAGAAGAATTGTAAGTGAATGTGGATTAATAGGCAAACATTTGTAAGGTAAAAATGAATCCTCCATAACATATCTACAACTTATTTTCACATCTAAAATTTTGAATATAATAAAACATTTGGGGATATTTTGGGTAAGTCTCAAGCTACTTTTTATTAATGAGATTGTTATAAATCTTTACAAGCGGTTTCAAGGATAAGATAAGAAGGAAGCTTTAAGTAGGCGACAATTTAATAATTTGGTGCGTTCACCTTCGCGTTTTTTACCTATGCTGGCATTGGCAGAATTTTGAAAAATATGATATATATTTAAACAAGAAATATTTTGGTTAAATATCCAACCCAAACTAAATCTATGGAGCCAAGTTGCACAATATATTGGTATTTCATGATTGCTGTAATTTAACTCAATCCTATTTGACTATGGCCTTCTCTATAATCAGAATTAGCCTGCCTTGACATAGGAATATCTTTACAATTAACATTTTTTACACCACGAATGGCTACAGGGTTTAATCAGTGCCGGATGTCAGGAAATACCTTACACTCAAATTTTATTTTATTGTTCATACGAATTTGCGGTCTTGAATCTTAACCGAATGCATCGACCTAGTTATTATTTAACTCAATTTATTATGTTTTTCTATTTCCTTTATACATTCTATAAAAATTGGTAGTAAAAACGAAACGGGCATTATGCGCGTCAATTTTAACTGGTTTTGATTTGGAAACTTAAGTTTGATGGGTTTTTCAAATTTGAAAATTTCGTTTCGATTAGATTTTTCGGTTATGTTTTCACATTACAGGCAAACGAATAAAGTCAACATTAAAAAAAACAGATCAATTATAGGGCTCTTGCTCAATATTTTTCATTAACGTTTCATTTTAAAGTAGATGTGAATGAAGTATCAGTTAATATTTGACGGTTTTTCCTGGCATAATTGTAATTACGACCCT